>SKCR01049968.1:0-43692 GCA_019454045.1 Zanthoxylum bungeanum
TAGCTTGGATTAAAGTGAGAATATAAATTAATTTTAATTAATTTGGTTAATTTGATTAATTAGCAAAATTAGGGTTTATGTCTAAAATCAAAATTGAGAATTTTCATATATAAGATCTAATATGATATATATATATATATATATATATATATATATATATATATATATGATGTACAAATCATTTTGGTAGTGATTGGAAATCAACTAAACTTGTATTTGACAAATTATGACTAAAATGACTAAAATATAAAAGTTTGGTAATTTATATCATTCTCGACAATTAAGGGATTTTTGTGCAAAATCTGATTTTTCAAATTTGGGTTATTAGAATAAATTCGTTTATTTTAATTATCTAAGAAAAATCAACAAAATCGAAAAAAGTTTAATTTTTCGCATTCCGCTACGCTAGCCGATTAAACCGCAAATAACCCCAACAAAGATGTTTATTTCATGCAAACTTTTAAAGGAAAAAAAATAAATTAAGAAAGTGGTTTGCAAATACTTAGATGTAAATAGCTGTTGATGATTTTATCTCTTTATCAACCCCCATCATTTGCAATAAATTTTTATTTGAAATATTAAATCCATACATTACCTATTAAAAGGTATACCAAATCATATCAAAGTGGGCCGTATACTAATAAATTTGTGGCTTGACGAATAAATTTATCATTTTTAGGATAAACGAAATCCAATTCGATTTTTAACTCATTATCTCCTCCAAAATATTGACCATGGGTGTGGCCAACTCAAAGGAGTTGTGAAATCACTCTCCCAAAAATGACATATTTACTTGTTTCAATCAAACAAAGCAAAATCAATGTTCGTTAGATAATACCAAAAATATTTAAAAAAAAGCCCTAAAAGGATTTGTCATGTTAGTGCTTAAAAATCTCTTTTCACATAAGAGGTAAATGACATGAACTTCACTTTAAAATAGTATAAGAAAGTTTGGTAATACTATTCATAACAACCATTCACATTTAACAACAAAATTACCGGCTCTTTCATGGTTTTGTTTTGAATTCCGACAAATATGTTTGACTTAAAATCTATATATTGTAGAAATAATATGTGATATTCATTTATTGTATTCAAAATAAAAAATATATAGTAATAACACGATTTGTGTTTATCTTCGGAAATTCTTAAGGCCACCTAGTTATTGCCCATTATTTTATTTTATTTTATTTTATTTTTTTGCACAATAGTGATCAAGATAAAACAGTTGTGTCGTGTAGGCGCTGCATTTTTCTTTATTAGTAATTGTTGATTGTACCCATTGGTAGTTCGACTCTTATACAACTTAGTCGGTTGTTTAGAGTTCATTCTAAATCTAACACACCCGTAAAAATTTGTATTCTTATATATAAATATGTTATAAAATAATAATTTTATATACAAATAAGCCTCAAGAAGCCCTCAATGATGCATCACAAGCCAAGTGATATTCCATGTAGGACATATTGTATGATACTTACAATTTGCCACATAAATCGAATTCTAATACAGAGACTAAAGTTTCATTGGACTTTAAACCATAGAGTGAGTGACTGCACATAATTTCTATTGATACTATACATGCGTGGTTGGTTGATAATCTGCAGCATTCTTTTCGATGATATTGGATAAAGTTAGTTTTGATGATGAATATAATTAGTTTGAAAATTAAATTTAATAAGGTCTCAACAAAAAATTTCGCCTAAATCCATATAAAAGTTTGAGTCGTCTTATAAATATGTCCCAGGTTTCCTCAATGGTAAGAATGAATGAGAGAAAATGTGATTAGATGCAAGATTTTAAATTTCATTCTCCATGTAAATCACACCGATGAAAAAGTGAGAGGCTATAGATTGTGGGTTGTTGTGTTAACTCCCTCAAGATTTTATTAATCCATTCAGTGGATATACTACCATGACCATCTATCACATTACCAACCCTCAATCACTTTGAGTACAACCACATTCGTGACCTCAATTACATTTGCGACCTCATTCACATTGCCGATTATTAATCCATTTCTGATCCTCAATTACATTGAACACAATTATATTGTGACAATATTTTTTTTTATCTAAAGTCACAAAATGACTGTCAATTAGGTGTAACTGATTGTGTATTTTTTCAGCCGCAATTACAATGTAACTACAAGCGATTTCATACACACATTAAAAAAATTAGGTCAAACTTATTATTAGTAAATACAGAGTGCTAAAAAAATTTAAGAGGAATAAAATTCAAAACCTTAAAATTAACGAGAAAACAAGTGAAAAGATATGATTTTTCTATAATATCACATAGAAATAGTTTTTCTTTTTTAAAAAAAAAATTATTTTATTTATTATGGCTCTAAACAAATGAGAAAAATATGAAGAGTGAAAATTAGGCGACAAAGAAAATCAAAGATAAAAGCCCAGCATCGTAGCATAGCTCTCATCAACGCTAAGTCAAGAATTTTTCTTCTCTCTCTCTCCATTTCTCTCCACATCCAAGTAATGTCGCCAGCACGAGACTAGCTGTTCCTGTTCCTGTTCCTGTTCCCACCAAGCTCTCTCTCGAACTCGCTCACAATCTTTAAACGCCGACACAAATCTCGCAACTCATTTGCAAGATCTAACCATCTGGGTATCTTCAAGTTTAACCTCTCTGATATCTATCACCACCCATTTCTTTCTAACTAGAGATTCGAGTACCCATTTGAGGAAATAGAGCAAAATCGCAATCCTGATGTGCTAAAACGGTGAATCGAGTGGACTGACTCACTCAGTCCGAGTTGAGACTGAGTTATGGTAGTGAGATAGTATTGTTAATTGGAAAAGATAAAAAATAATTAAGAGAGTGAATGGCGGAGCTGAATGGTCATAGCTGGAGAGATGGCATGTCATCTGATAACATCAAGGGTTTGGTTTTGGCACTTTCGTCCAGTGTCTTTATCGGTTCTAGTTTTATTGTTAAGAAGAAAGGGCTAAAGAAAGCTGGCGCTTCTGGTGTTCGTGCAGGTATTCAAAATTTCAGGGATCAATTTGATATTTGAAATCTGTTGTTGGTTTATTTCAGTTTATTGTTTAATTTTTCAGCTCATCTATAAAAGTAAGTTAGCTAGTGAGTTCAATCATCATAACAATGTGTGAATAGATGTGGGGTTGTTGTATAAGGAATGATTGCGTGACTTTGGAAGTATTGTGGTTTGTTAGTAGTCAAATTTCGGTTTGGGTATGTTGGGGATGAACAAAGCTATTGTTATTGAGATGAATTTAGTACGGGTATAAGTAAACTAGGAAAGATTGTTGGACATTAATCGGGTGTGTGTGGAAAAATAATTCGTAGAGATTTTTGGGCGTTTGTGAATTTGTCCATTTCTAGTAACATGCTATTATGGCTTTGTTTCTTTGAGTGAATAGACAATTTTGCATTGATTGATTTTGAATAGTTTTGTGTCATTATCTATGCCCTTGATTAGAATGCTAATGGATTGTGTAGATATTAGAAACACTTGGTTACTTGCAATTCTTATTGCATTTAATGCATTTTGCATTTATGTGGGGTTTGTCTTTATGTTGATGGCCTGTTGATACATCTCTTTGCTTGATAAATATGTGAAAGGAATAATAATTCATTTTGCCTATAAAACATGAAATTTAGAATTTTTAATTTAATTTAATTTTTTTTTTAGAATTTTTAATTTTTTTTTTTTGTGTGGGAAGTAGTTTTTTTTTTTTTTTTTTTTAACAGTTACTGTGCATTGTTTCTACCAATAACAGAATATCTCTAAAGTTTATTTGATGATTGCTTCACAGGAGTTGGAGGCTATTCTTACTTGTATGAGCCACTTTGGTGGGTGGGCATGATAACAAGTAAGTTTAATCTGATCTGTTTTCTCGTGTATCTCCAAATCTTATTATTCGATTTTCTCTTCAACAGAATGTAATTATAAACTACTGCAGGTATTAAGGAAAGCTGGTAAAAAATATGAAGTTTCATGAATAATTTTGGCCTTTATGAGTCTTCTGGACAACATTGGTTGTGAGAACTTTAGAGACTAATGAACCTGTATATTTAACTTGAGACTCAATGTGAACAACAGTTCCCTATATGATATATTTTCTACAACTTATTCTGTGAAAAGTAACTGCCAAGTTTGTGAGATTTCTAGAACGAGATACCCATTTGGCTTGATTGCAGTTTATGATTTTAGTGAAAAAATAAGAACAATTCCTATTCTGATGGTGATGGCCACTTGCTTACAGTGATTGTCGGGGAAATCGCGAACTTTGCAGCTTATGCATTTGCACCGGCAATACTGGTCACTCCGCTTGGTGCTCTCAGCATTATTATCAGGCATGGCAGAAAGTCAAAATTTTAATTTTTTTTTTTGCTGGTTTTTTATGGTGACCATGGTGTTGCTTGCAGTGCTGTACTTGCTCATATCATTTTAAGAGAGAGACTACATATTTTCGGAATACTTGGTTGTGTTCTTTGTGTTGTGGGCTCTACTACGATTGTGCTGCATGCTCCTGGAGAACGTGAGATAGAGTCTGTGATAGAAGTTTGGAATCTCGCTACAGAGCCAGGTACTTTGTTTCCTTCAATATTTGTCTGTTTTTCTTTCCTTCAATTATCTGCATTCAATGGTTAAATTACAACTAAATGAGTTGAGTGACTCTTGTTTTCCGTCTCTTTCCAGCCTTTCTCTTCTATGCTGCTCTGGTCATAACAGCAGTATTTATCCTTATATTCCACTTTATCCCACAATATGGCCAGACACATATAATGGTGTATATTGGAGTCTGTTCCCTTATAGGTTCTTTGTCGGTATGTACTGGCACTTGGTTGTTGCTAACTTCGTAATTGTAATTGTAATTTTATTACAAGTTGCATTTACTTTGTGTGTTTATAAATACAGTTTGTCGTTTGACAGGTTATGAGTGTTAAAGCACTTGGAATTGCTCTGAAGTTGACATTGTCGGGAATGAATCAACTAATATATCCCCAAACATGGGCATTCACTTTAATAGTAATTATTTGTGTGCTTACCCAAATGAATTATCTGAACATGGTAATGATTATTTCTCCTATTTTCTTTTCCTCTATTATCATTTATGCTTGTTATTCAACATAGAAGTTTTATATTGTTGTTTAATGTATTTGACAGTGTTCTAAAACGCGCTAGGCGGTAGTCGGGCGGCGACCCAGCGTCTAGGCGGGGCCTAGACAATTAGTCGGCAAACAGTTAAAACCTAATATTTTTTAACATCATAAATAATTTAAATCATATAAATTCAATGAAAATGTAATAAAATATAAAATCAAACTCAATCAACCATATGAAACATCCTTTAACTAAGTTCATGTTCATCATCCTTTAACAAAATTAAATATAACTTAATATTTACTTCTTCTTCATCTACTTCAAACTCATTATCCTTTGGTTCTTCATCAGAATCAAAATCTTCTTCTTCAAGTTTTCTATATTCAGCATTTCTAGCACTTTTTCGAGGTTGTACCATTTCATGTGTCCCAGATGCTTTTCCAACCATCCTCCAAGTAAGCCCCGAACCGGGCTCTACTTCTTCATCATCACCAGATTCACCACCCTCAACAATCCATCCTTGTGCATTGGTAGCATCTTTTGCGAGTAATACATTCAATTTCATATCCTTCTCCCTTTTGTGCTTGTTCTTCAACTTGACATTAAAGGAAATAAAGACTAGATTGTTTAATCGATTCACATCTAGTCTATTCTTTTTCTTCATGTGAATCTACATAAATAATTTAAATAAATAAATTAATATTAATAATTACAAAATAAAATAATCAAATACTTAACTAATGTTAAATATTTACCCCCTCAAAAGTGCTCCAATTTCGTTCGCACCCAGATGAACTAGTGGTTAATGAAAGTATCATTTTTGCCATTTTTAGCAAGTTAGGTGTATGATGTTCATATGTACGCCACCATGAAACTACAAATTCACATAAATAGGTTAAATGAAATATAATAAATCTTATATAATTTGGAAAATAATTCAAATGAATACTTTGTTTTTACCTGGATTAAAAACATCAATAGATATGCGACATGCTTTGGCCGCCACTTCTCTACCAAAAGCTTCATCTTTTGTCTTATACGAAGCCAACTCTTCATTTATCACCTTACTTTGCATGTCAATGTCATTGGGAAAGAAAGCCTCCACAACCGTAAATTCCCCATCCATGACACTGACATCGTATTCACTGCTTGTATCCTTATAGTAGTAGTAAGGATTTAATAGATAAGCGACACAATGCAATAAAGTATCAAGCCGCCCTTCGATTTTGATATCAATAATCTCCAAGATTGGCCACCGATAATTACTCTCAATAATGTTCAATGCCTCTTTTATCTCTTCTTTTGCATTTTTTAGCTCTCTATATACAAATACAAAGCCCATGGATGGCTTTCTATCCCCATCAACTAGTCGAAGCACCCTCACCAAATGTCCAAACACCTTCAAACATTGAGTCACACCATTCCAAAAATAAACACTCATCACCGTGGCAAATGTCGTTTTCCCTTTAGCATGCTTCGACCATATGCACTCATCCCATTCTGCACTAGCAAACATGGGTCGCAGACTTTCTTTTTTCTCCATCAAACTTTGTAAGGTTAAAATAGCTGAGGCAAACCTAGTTACTCCCGGTTTCACTATGTCCCTTTGTTTTGTAAACGATCTCATCATGGACAAAGTCTTGTGATGGACATACACAAAAATTGTTAAAAGCCTTGACACTATCAATGGTTATTTTTTTGTACCTCGGCAATTTCCCAATACTTTCAAGCATTAGGTTTATGGTGTGAGTCGCACATGAACTCCAAAAAATATTTGGCATCTTCGCCTTCAACAACTTTGCCGCAACCATATTGTTTGAGGCATTGTCGGTTACCACTTGAACCATATTTTCCACCCCTACTTGTTCAATACCCGTAATAACATACTCAAAAATGTGTTCAGCAGTATGCGCCACATCACAACTTTCCTTTGAAGAAAGGAAAGTGGTACCTATTGTGCAATTAACACACAAATTCATTATACTTCTCATTTTCCTATCACTCTAAGCATCTGTCATGATCGAACACTCGTTCTCCTTCCACTCCTTATCATGTTGTAGAAAAACTAACACTCTCAACTTCCTCTTTCAATAATAGCTCCCTCAATTCATATTGGCTAGGACCTCTGAAACCCCGTCCAAATTGACCCACTGCCTCCATCATCGCTATCTAGCTATCATTGTGAATAGTATTGAAAGGAATACCGGATTCATAAACCCACTTAGCAACAAATTGCTTCACTTTATGTGTCTTCTCTTTAAAAAGTGCTTCATTAATATTTTGTTGCCGCATTGTTTTACCATCACTCACTGCAGAATCAAGAGGGGTTATCATTGTCCACCTATTCAAAGGGCCGCGATGCCGAGGGGGTCTTGAATCTAACCCTTCTTCTATTTCACGAATTTCATCTTCTTCATCGCCTCCAATATTAACTTCTTGTCCACTAACATGCTTTTTTTTTTTTTAATTCCTAGCCTCTAAAATGACTTGTCTACACTTCTTCGGATCCTCTTTACTGAATTTTAGGCATTTTGCAACATTTCCCGATATATGCCCAATATGTTCTTTCATTTGGTAAACTCCTCCGGAAAACGTTTTTGAACATAACTTGCATTTAACTTTATGCAAGTTATTCAGATCCACTAAAGCTCCATACTCCCATCCAACATCATTTGAGTTTCGTTTAAGAACCGGACTACACTCTGAATTAGAGGCCGCGGACGAAGAAGCCATGTTCTAAGAATAAACAACATACGAATTAATTAATAATTGACGACTACCAATAGTTAATTAGTTATTGATTATTACCAAATAACAATTAATCATTTAACTATCATAAACCTTAAAATTTAAAACATTAATCAAATTATTTAACTTTATCAACTACTAACATTAAATTAGTTATTAAGTATTAACTATTAACAATCATAACTCTCAAATTTCAAATTAAAGTGAATAATTGGATCTAGGGTTTTAGGTAAAATTAGTAAAATATTGAACAAATTGGATTTAGGTTCTAGGTAAAAAAATTTCTACAATCAAACTGAAATTAAAAGCATAGATGTAACAAAAACAACCGAACAAATATCTTATTGATTAAAAAAAACAGTGCTGATACACGGCCGCTAGTGGCGGAGAAATCGACGCCGATTTCACGCCGACCACTCTGCCGCGCGATTACCACCACCGATTTGGTGGTAATCGCCTCGGCAGGGGCACGCAGAGCGCAAACGCGCCGCCTAGGCTGCGCGTTTTAGATCACTGGTATTTGAAACTTCTCAAATCAGAAAAATGAATTAAACCACCACTCCACCAGAGTACTAGATCTGTGTTTTCAAAATTGAGAGGTTTAAGCAAATCCATTGCAATGCCCAGTTCATTTGATTGTGAATGTCATGTGATCCAAAATTAAAATGATAAAGATGGAAAAATATTCTTCTAGAGTACAAGCTTGCGGTCCATGTCTGTAAAATATCCCTCAAGTGGTTTCACAATGCTTCTTTTGTTGATTTAAATGAAGCTGGAACCTTATGATACTTATTTGATGTGAAAAAAGATATGTTTGAGAAAACCATAAAGGTATTAAGAGTGAGGATATATTTTGGAAGTGAGCTGGAGGTGAAACAACAAAGGCCTTGCAAGACGACTTCCTAAAAAAAGATAAATGATGTCGATGAGGATGATCTGGGATTCAGGAGGACGATCCTCCTCGTCACTAGCAAGATCATAGACCTTACTGATTGTGTCAGGCATATCGAAAGGCCCTCTAGAGACTTTCTCTACGGCAATCTGGTCGTTATTGCTATAGTTTTTGTTGACGGCGGATTTTGGTCTCAGGGTAATATGGGAATATCACTCCCGAGACAATCCTCCCTCAATAGTGAATTTGTTTGGTTATGGGGGACCAAAGGCAAACTTAGCAAAAAACAGATAAACACACCAATCAACAAGGAGATTTAACGTGGTTCGGTGGATTTGGATCCGACCTACGTCCACGGACACAAACAAGATGGTACTTTTATTACTTAAACACTCTTCTTGGGTCTCTTTTTGTTTTCTACAAGTCAGAGCTTGAAGATTCAGATCCCTTATTTTTGTTGGAGATTTGATCATGATTTTACACATACTATGCCCTCCTTTTTATAGTAATACAGAAATCAGATTCCTATCTGTATAAGAAATCCTATTTGAACTTAGTCTCTTCTCTTTTTGTAAGGATTCCTAGTCCGATTCTCCCTTCTCTTTTCTCATTCCTTTTCGGATTCTGACTCCATTTCCTTGTGAGAGTAGGATGACTCGTTTTATCTTATCCGCAAGAATAGAGTGTCGTCATCTTGAACGCGTCACGCCATGTGGTCGGTCTTTATGTGGTCGGTCATGACAGTCTTTTATGCTGAGAGTGTTCCTGCCGACCTTAAAGTGCTCGGTCACCCGAACCAAAGTGGTCGGTCTTCACATGTTGTGGTCGGGCAGGCTTTGATGATCTCAACCAGTCAGGGATTTACCCTTCTGTCCTCGTCATGCTGTCTTAAATGTTATAGTGCCTGAAAACACCATCAACAGTTTTTAAGAAGTGTTCTAATCATGTAGCTTTTCTTTTCTTTCACATCTCCTTGGGTTGGTTTCCAAATTAGAAGCAATGTTGAGTGGGGTGATGCATCACTTGTCTAGCTTCCCTAAACATTGGGGCTTCATGCGATTTTCAAAAGAACTTGAAGGTAGTGCTTTGTCCCTTTTGGTCTTACCTCTTCCTATTTTGGGGAGTGCTTTCTGCTGGCTTTATGCATAGCAGAATGCTTCGGCTACATTAAAGCATTTCTCGATTATGATGTGATAGGCCCCTTAGTTTCTTCTTGTCAACAATGTTAATAATTCCATGAATTGATAGGATCATATGGGGGCTTCCAAGGATAAATTATAGAGATTTGGATGTTTTTAAGTTGCTAATGATGAATAGGGCCCCATTATGTTTGTAGAGTTGAGTGGGAGCAATGTCGAATTGTCGATTATGGAGATAATGTAGAGTTTTGCGGTATGGAATAAAATGGAAATCAAGTTATGGGCATTTCACACTTATCAGATTAATTTTCCATAGTGTAGAGAAATGTCTCCATTAGATGTCCTTGAGGCTGACTTTAAAATCTTGTTCTGAGTGAACCTCATGTGGCATATAGTTATGCAATGGACCTTCTCTCAAGATTGCTTCCCTATTATGATAACAACAGAAAGATTGATCACATTGCTGAATGAAAATTAAAATTTCTTCACAGGAGGTGAATGAGCCAGAAGATACTGTGCTTGCAATGCCGAAATGTACTGATGTATGCATAAGAAGTAAAAAATCATCTGAAAAATCTAAATGATTTGCAAACCCTTCATCATTGCTATGGATGCCGACACAGCTCTTTGGTCTACTTGGTTATATGTTAGAGTTCGTTTGCTGCCATTGACTACTTGGTTATAGTTTGGTATCTGAGCTTGTGAGACCTTTTGTGTTCTTTTGGAATAGGTTCAACTGTCTTGTTTTTCATTCTATATATGTTTAAACTGGAACCATTGTGCTTTTATCTGAGGCTTGGAGCTTAAAATAAGGCTTTGATATGTTCTTGCCTAGATCTTGGCAAATTCATTCTTGGATTTAACCTATGATCCAACCATTCCCCCAAGAAATGCATGCTGTTATCTATTTTGTTGTATTTCTTATGATATATATTTTTTCCCATGATGCAGGCGCTTGATACTTTTAACACGGCAGTTGTCTCTCCGATATACTATGTGATGTTCACTTCACTTACCATTTTAGCTAGTGTGATCATGTTCAAGGTAATTTCTTCAGCCCGACTCATAGTAGCATGACACTGTTGCTTTCCGAAAATGTTATAGTTAATTTAACAAGTTAGAACAGTTATTTAACATAGCTGTGGGTTAATATATACACACACTTGAAGATTAATTTTCTCTTGTCAGGACTGGGATAGGCAGAATCCAACCCAGGTTATCACACAAATGTGTGGATTTGTTACAATTCTTTCAGGGACTTTTCTTCTTCACAAAACCAAAGACATGGGTGATGGTATACTTTAATTCTCGTTCTCATTGGCCCTTTATCATCGATCTTATAATTAAGTTATTGTACCCATTTATGGTGCTTCATGATGCTGGGACTATGTTGGCATGGTTTACCATTTGCTATTTTAACGTGAATTTGTTTTCACATTTTGGACCTTAAAAACTCATCAAATCGCAAAAACAGGTTCAAGTTTGACATCATCTATGTCCATGAGATTACCAAAGCATGCGGACGGGGATGGCTTAGAATCTGAAGGCATCCCTCTTAGGCGGCAGGAGTCACTCAGAACGCCATGATATCAATATATTATTTGCCTTCATCTCTGCCATTCACACAAACACACTCTTGGGAGGAACTTCTTGACAGCAACCTGTATTTTGCATACATTTGTTTTGCTTTTGCCCTATTTTCGGGTTCAAGATGAGACGTACTATCTTTTAGCTGTTACATATTGTATACAGATTCTCCCTGGTCCATACAGAATGGATTGGCAATTGTAATTCTGAGCCGGATGATATATTCATGGTGTATTGTTTCTACGGATGATGAAACATTTGCCTAATTTTGCTGAGAATTAGTGGATATCTTACCTTGTAAACTGAGTTTTCGGAAATGCTATTTGAATTTGTGTACATCAGTACTTTCTCAAGACCATAATTACAGCGAGTCTTGAACACTGGGCACCAAGCAAATCTCACAAGACATCTCTTTAAAAATTAAATGTTCGAATAGTTTTCAAGTACAAACAAAAGCTACTTTTGCTACAAAACAACATGGTGATTCCAGCATCATGGTCACAAAATTTATTTTATTTTTCAGGAGTATCATTAATATTACATCAATAATGCTGCCTGCTGCTTTTCTTTCCCATCAATAGCTCCTCACTGTTACCTGTACTAACTACAACAAAACGAATATTTCATTCATCAAAGGTTTCTGGCTGTGTTTTCTTTCTCCAGACTAAAGGAATGAAAAACCAAATCCTTCTCGCGATTTGAAAACATCATCTTCCATCACTTTCGTATTTGCTTCAGTAGGCCAGAGACTGAAGCACAATGTGTTGAGTTGTAATTGCATTTCTCACAGCAAGACTGCAGCAACTCAATGACTTTTTGGCACCTAAACCAATTAAGAAATATAATTAACAATGAATAAACACAGAAGTAAAAACAACAAAATACTTCGGATCAAGATGGAAGAAAATAAAATACAACTGCCGCAACCCACAAACCGCTGGATGATGCTAGAAAATACTTCCCTTCTAAACTAAAAATCTGCACCTTTTATTTATTTAGATAAATTGCACAAAGTAAAAGGCATGCCTTCAAGTGCAGGTGAGTTTAACATAACATATAACTTAAGTGAGAGAACAAGCTTGCAAATCAACTTGTTACAGTTATATCCACCTATTATAATTAAAATTGAACATAACTAAGCTTTACCGTACATACATGTTATGAATCCGCACGGACCACACCAATAATGCACAGCAACACATTACACATGTATGCAACTAATCCACTTTCTCAGTACCCCACTAACTGAAACCCCTCCTACAAGTTCAAGTGAACACCCAATTACCCAAATATTTTTAGAGTCGCCACTTTGTGATTAGCCGGCAGCTCGGTGGCCGTCACACAACAGTTATGGCACATGAAATGATTTGAGGAGATTATGACACATGGAGTCCTAGTAGGTGAATGGAGAAATGATTGATAAAATAATAGCTAGCATATCAATCAGGTTTAAGCCTCCCTCAAGAACGAAGAACAACCTTCCATACACAACCAACAGATTCCATTCCTAACGTAGACTGTTCTCAATCTAACCATTTACCTATGTATGATGAACATGTCAACAAGCAAAAACCTACACCTAGGGTAGAGCAAGTCTGTTAGTGCCAATGAAGCAAAAAGGATCAAAGACATGAAGACTTTGGCAAAGAAGATCAACATTGGCGACTTGATTTCGACGGTGTCCAAATGTCTCAATATTAGGCCATTACCCAATTCACCCCACTTAGTGGGTATAGAGAATGCATGTTGTGTGTGCCTATAGGCAATTTCATTTGGTATCAGAGCAAAGTATTATCAACAAAGACTTAACCGTCCGAGAATAGATCATGGCCTCTACAAGCTACTCAACAAATCTTGCCTTTGGTAAAACATATTGATTGAGAAAATCGCACACTAAGCTTAATTGGTAAAGCTACTAATTAAGTGGCTTACAATTGACAAGTTTTTTAATTCCGTATTATTTTGTCACATACCTAATTCACCCCCCTCTTGGGTATAGTTGTTGTTTAAGTGTGCTTGTAGGTAATTTCAAGGTCCATCGCGAGAAAGATGCCACATAGAATGTCCATTTGCAAGAATCTAGTCACCACTTCATGCTTAACAAGCTAAACTGAGATGAAGACTGATGCACAATAAATCAACCATAAAAGGCCATCCCGATTGAGGACTTGGTTGATAATTTTGTTTCAAAACAAAGATTCACAATTTCAAATTACATTGGCTGGAAACATATTCATTGAAACAACAGATGAGCTGGAAGAAAACGGGTAGAATGAAAATATTAAACCAATTAAAAAAATACTTGGAGCACGCAAGACTTTAGCGCAGAGATCCAAACAACCATAAAATGAAACAGAGACGAAGATACAACAACAAAAACAATCCGAATAGGTAAAAAACAAAAAGGACAGTATCAATGATTCTCCGTCTCATTCCATAGTTAATAAGTTTCTTTCTAGCAAGGTATAATTAGCACAATTTGCTTAGTTTAGCTAGAACCTTGTCACATTTATACATCAAAAGAGGAAAAAATGAAACAATTATCATTGCCCATTACTATCATTTCATACGAACAAAGCCTCCACAATTGACAACACTATCAAAAAAACTAATCCATGAAAATAAATATGACCAATTATCAAAATCATTGAATCATCACTTCTATACAAAATCCAATTTTTAGAAGCTCAAAAATTTGTACACTTGATATTCGTGAAAGATTCTTCAATATAATCGAAAAAAATGAAAACCCAGATAGCCAAGTGAGAATAAAATATGTTACCTTTGAGGAAGAAAGTTGTTTTTGGCGAGACAAGCTTGAATGTCACAAGCCTCTTTCTTGCATGGCTCTTTGCTTGGCTGTGCCATCTCTGTCTCTTGAGAACTCTTGTGTAATTAAATTTCTAAAGCTTATGACGATTTGTTCTGTTCTGTTTTGTACTTTTTGAAGTTATTACTAAACCGAACCAACCTGAAATTGTGACGTCATTTAAAATGAATTTTTATTTTATTTAAGAAAACACAAAAATTCTAATAAAGGTAAATTTGTTGTAAATAATATAATCTCTCACTTTATTTTCTCAATTTTAGTTTATCCCACATTGTTTAAGGATAATAATCTTAATTTAATTTCTTCCTCTAAATAGTGAGCGCATATTGTAATTTATTATTCATTAGAAAGGTCTGAGTTTTATAAGGTATTCTCTTTTCTATTTTTTATTCTTTTATAATATGTTATCAGTACGATTGATTTTTATTAAAAAAAAAAAGAAGAGGATCGGACAAGCTTGAAACCTTTTGTTTACTATAGACAAAGAGTGTAAAAGCCATGATGATGGCTGTTTTGCGTTTGATCAAGGCTTCAAGCCATGATAATAGTATACCTCTCTTTGATCAATGTTTACTATAGGCAGTGAGCGTAGACAAGGCTTGAAGCCTTTTGATCACGCCGATTCATCACCATCAATCTTGAATAAGGTCCGAATCCATTATGTTTATTCTTTTATTTATTATTAGTTTAACAAATAAATTGGTTTTATTAGTATGCTATGTGGTTGTCATTAATTTGGATCATGCACATCAGAAAATAAAAATTTTATTTTTTATTTTTATAATTTATTTTAATTTCTTTCATAATTATGATTAAGTATAAAAGACAGATTAGAACCCAAAATTTTTAAATTCATTAATTAATTATTAGATTAGAACCTGCAGTTCTAAATCTATAAAATAATTATAGAACTCGAAGTTCTATAATTACACTACAATTTAAGAACATGAGGTTCTTGTTGGACAGTTATGACCCATAGCGTCACTATTTGTACAGATCATGGTGATGTTGTACAAATTAACTATGTGACAAAAGGAGATTGCTCTCTTATCATTTGTGATTAGATCACCAAGATGTATAAATGATAGGAGGTCCTTATGATTAGTACCTGGATTGAGATGATATGAGACAATATCAATCCACGAAGGTTTAATCATTAAATATCCTTAGTCAGAGTATTATCAAGATTAGACATCGATAATGCGTAAAAGACTAGTATTACACTTGTGCGCGTTGTGAGGGCATAACAACATAGTTCTCATATATTTGGGTATATGATACTCATGCAAGTGTAGTAGGAGGTTGTGTTTTACCGATGGTACGGGAAACAGCTTCGCTCTGGATAGACCCCTCGGAATTCCATTGGTAGTATGACTATGTGTCTATGGAAGTCCGAAATCAGGGTAGGTGTATTTGGTCTTAACATGAGACTTGCACCGCTAATATTTGCGACAATCAATATACTTTGGTTTTAGGTCGTCCAGGGCTTTAACAGGTTCTGTGTACGCCTCTGCTGGGTATATTGAGAATCGTAGTGTGTTGGGTGTGATGTCGAGACGGAAGTATCACTCCAGTTATAGTGGAGATGATGGTCATGTAGGATACATAACTCGTTCTCTTATATGCTGCAGCTATCGGGATAATATGGCTAGGTCATGATTATCCGATTATAGAGACTAGTTACCAGAGATCCGTTATGTGCTTCGTACGGGGCATACACATTTCCAGCCCCAGGCCTAGCACGTGACATCCGATACTAGATCGAAATACGCAATACTACGTATACTACGCCTGATATAGATCGCTTATTCCTGTAAGCATGTTTCTGGAGAATTGGGTAGGCATGTCGCTTTGCTAGAAGCCAACATTGTCTTGTAAATCGGTACAAACGTAGTACTAGGTACTTACGTGTTCGGATAGTCCGACGACCGAATTTACTACCAACATATCCGGGGATCTCATGGGTCGCTTCCCGAAGATTCACCGATGACGTATGACTCGCACTTTATTAATCTGAGATTAATTTGATGAGAGAGAAAATTAATCTGGGATTAATTACGAGATATTTTATCTGGGTTAAAATATCATTTAAAGAGAGATAACGATTAATTTGGAATTAATCGATAAAATAATATATTCGATATATTATACGAAATTGGATTTCGACGCGGAATTGAAATTAGATATTAATTTGGGCGAACAAGTTAATTTAGAATTAATTCGTTAGCGACGTGAATAGTGATTTTGCTAGGCATAATTATTTAATTACGTCGCAATGAAAAATTCGTTAATTTGGAATTAGCGAACCCGAGCGTGGGAGAGTTTTCGAGCGCATTCGCATTTCGAATTCGAGTGCGGCACACAAGTCACATCAAGCGTCAAATCGCTAGTCACATCAAGCGTCAAATCATTAGTCACTTTGAGTGATGTGACAACTTGTCACTTGATTGATTGAGTGATGTGAATAGTTGATGTGAGTTGTTGGAAGCAATTAATTGCCAAATTTTGGCTCCAAAACTTGTTGACTTTTGGAAAGGCTTATACAACTTTTGGTAAATGAATTTTAATAATTCAATTGTGTATTAGATACACAATCCATCAACCAACACACACAACTCTCTCTTCTCTTTCTTCCTCTCCCATTCACGCCCAAGGGGCTACAATTTCTTCTTCTTTTCACAGCTCACTGCCGTGAGTCATGGAGAAGGAAAGAGTGATTTTTGTGGCAAAAATCAAGAGTGCTAGCACACATCGGAGTCTTGCGAAGGTGATAGGGAAACCGCACTTGTGAGCTTGGAATTTCATCACAAAGCTTGGAGCTTGCATGAGGACCATTGCCGATTCTTGGAGACCAAAACCAGTGGACTGCCGAGCCTTGGAGGATGAGAAAAAGATTTATGTTCTTTGACGCATCGCTCAACCGCTCGATGTAAGTATTCCGCAACTTCCTCGTGTATTCACATGTTGTTTTATGCTTGATAATCGATCCCGGGACTTAGAGTTTCGCCAACAGTTCTAACCTCAATCAATTAGACATTAGATTAAAACCTGCAGTTTTAAATCTATTATAGAACTTGAAGTTTTGAATCTACAATAGAATATTTATGAACTTGAAGTTCTAAATATATGCATTATATTCTTTTTACTTCGTAATTAATTTTGTGTAATATATTTATTATTATGACATTTATATATATATATTTTTATCTTTATAAGAAACCTTGAAAATGTCAAATCTCATAAACATACAAATTCCCGCACTCGAAGTTTCCGAAAGAAATTATCTCTCATGGGTTTTGGATGCCAAAATTCACATGTGAGCTATGGGCCTGGAAAGCACCATAAGCCAAGGAAATAAAATGTCCCTGCAGGATAAGTCAAATGCCATTTTCCTTCGTCATCATCTGCATGAGAGCCTGAAAACTCAATACCTGATAGTTGAAGATCCATTGATTTTATGGAATAACATGAAAGAGAGATATGACCATCAAATGGATATCTTGCTCCATAGAGCAAAAATATGAGTGGACAAATATGAGGTTGCAAGACTTCCAAAATATTTATGACTACAACTCTGAGATATTCCGTATCACCTCACAGTTGAAATTATGTGGTGAAAATATCACTAAGAAGACACGCTTGAAAGAACACTCACTACCTTTCATGTATCAAATATGATTCTACAACAACAATATCGGGAGCGTCGCTTCAAAAAATACTCAAATTTGATATCTTGCCTCCTAGTTGCTGAACAAAACAATAAGCTACTGATGAAAAATCATGAGCCACGACCAACTGGTTCTAAGCCATTCCCAGAAGCCAATGCAAATACATATACAAACAATAAATGTGGTCGAAGAGGTAGGAGAGGACGTGGACGAGTGGTTATCGCCCCCATGGTGGTCATAAAAACTCAGGATAAAAAAAATGGACAACACCAGAAAAAAGATATCTATAAAAGAGATAATAAAGAGAATAGTGCTGATAAGAAATCTACCAAAAATGATAATGAATATATTTGTTATCGATGTGGAGGAAATAGACATTGGTCATGTATCTGTCGTACAGATGACCATTTAGTAGATCTATATCAAGCATCTAAAAAAAGAAAAAGAAAGAAGATTGAAGCTAATTTTATCGATGACTCAGATCCTGTAGATCTCACTCATCTTGATGTCTCCGATTTCTTCGAGGACCCAAAGGGAATGATTGATCACCTAATTGGCGATGGAAATATCTATCGTAATTAAACTCTAAATTTTATCTTTATGAATGACTTAGGATTTAGGAATATTGAATTTTATTTAGCATTTTATTTGAATAATTTTTTTATCACATCAGATGTATTTTATTTTATATATTTTACTTGATGTCTAACATGAACTTATCGTTATAAGGATATGGATCCTACAAATAAATTATATGTTCTGGAAAATAAATATAGGGATGTATGTTTGGCTAATACTACAACCACACACACTATCATTCGAGATAACAAATATTTCTTGGATGTAAAATTACATGAATTATAAGGTAAACATTATATCTGGTCCTGTAGACTTAATTGAAGGCTTTGGAAGAGCCATAATCTTATTAGCAAGTGGAACAAAACTATGCATTGAAAATGCTCTGTATTTAGTCAGGTCTAGTAGAAATCTGCTAAGTTTCAAATATATTCGCAGAAATGGGTATCATATTAAGACTTTAGATGACTACAATATAGAACATATATGTATTACCAAAAACATCTCAGGTAAGAAATATATATTCGAAAAACTTCCGGCTTTCTCATCTGGATTATATTATACAATCATAAATGTAAAAGAAAGTCATGCAGTGATGAACCAGAAGTTCAAAAATTCAAAGATGTTTATGTTATGGCATAATTGTCTTGGTCATCCAGGAGCTACAATGATACGTAGAATAATAAAAAATTCTAATGGGAATAAATTAAAGAACCAAAAGATTCTATATGTTAGGGCAGTTGTGGAACCCCTAAGGTCGGATCAGTACCTTGGGCAGCGAAAATGGGTCTAACCCATGGATATCAAATATGGGTGTAATTTTAAATAATTTAATAAAATACTATATTTCATTACGAGTATATAGGAAAAAACTGAGACTGAATCGGAGTTCGGAAACTCCAAAACGAAGCAAAAAAAATCAGCGCGCGTAGCGCGTACCGTGTGCGCTACAGTGACGCACGAACTTTACGCGCTACAGTGCGCGTGTCAATGTAGCACGCAACATTATTTTTTTAATCTTTTCTTTACAAATAATGCTTCAGCGTTCTGGAAAATTTCCATAGAGTTGAATCAATTAGGATCTATTATCCTAATTACTTTCAGTCTTCCCTAAACACTTCAAAAATACCCAAAATTAATTTTTAATATCAAAACCAATATCAACACATGTTACATAATAAAAATCAAGTTTTTCAAAATATTTTTACAAAAACATAAATTTATTTTAAATACGCACTTGCGTAAATTTTGAATCCAATACACAAACCAAATTAGAATCCCAATAAGAAATGTCTCGTGAATAATTCTAGGTCCCCCAAAGGTGGTCAAGTGATCCTAAAATGGTAGCCATAGCTCTAAACTTTAATCTAGAGTTCCAAACTCTAATTTTATGTTTATGTCTAACATAAATATTTTGACCTAATAACAAGCATATTGTGTTTATACTTCCAAAATATTCTAACAAGATTTATTAGCCTTATTTCAACATTAAGCTATGTGATCATGCATTTAATACATAATTCATAACTTAAGAGAAGTTCAAACTTACCTAGCAAGCTTGATGCAAGATCCAATCTACTTCTTTCTTGTTGAAATGGTTAGAGAACCTCCAAGGTGTGCAAGCTTGACTTCAAGATCCAATCTTGATTTCCAATGTTAGCAAGCTTCACTTCAAGATCCAATCTTGATTTCTCATAGATGAAATATTGTACAGACCTCACAAGCTTCTCTAAACACTTCTCTAACTTAAGCTAATTTCTTTAAGAATTTTCTTGTACTTGTAATTAAAACCTTCATAAAGCTTGCTATTTATAGCAAAATTTAGGCCATTTTTAATTAATAAAAGTTGTAATCAACTTTTAAGTGGGCTTAATCCAATTTGTCCAAATATGTATAATTATGTGTGACTATTCTCAATTGTTTCCCACTTTGATTTAATCCAATTAAATCAAGCCAAAGATTAGGAAATGGATTAGTTAAATATTTTTCACTTTGATTTAATCCAATTAAATCAAGCCAAAAACATCTATGACTACATACTTACAATTACCATAATATCCTCAAATGGTAGAGATAATTATGATTTTACAATTAAGCCATTGTGTAATTATTGATTTAAGATTTTACAATTAAGCCCTTGTGTAATTATTGAATTAATCCAATTAATCCAATTAGGTCAAAGTAAATAATCAATGTTATCCAATAACAATTGATGATCTTAGTTGATAATTATAATATTTATAAAAAATAATCGGCTACCCAAGTGCTCAACAAGTACACTTCATATTGGACTCTCTAAGTTCAGACAAGTTCGCCATATAAGCCTAGCTAATATGTACGTAATTTGGCCACCTCCGAATTCGCGAAGAACACAAACGACTTTTCTGACCTATACAAGTCGAAGTCATCACATATGTTTAACAATCCATCTGTCGTAGGCTATCCGAGTTGTGCTTAGGAAACATAGAATACACCATCAAGTTTTCAAGGCGCACATCTCATGTCGACATGTCCACGATTCTTTATAACTGATGTGATCCACCCTAGGTGATCGACTTTGGCCAAAGCTTTAAGAATCGTGACTTTACTAACATGGATACCTAAACCCCTTATGGTACACATACAGGCCGACAGATCCTATCTTGTTTCGCACTTAATTACTGAGTGCATCGGTACACACCCAACAACATCTAGAGGCTAGACCATGAAAGGTTTCTGACATATATGACATCAAAGTGTGAGGGATCTCACACAAAATCAATGTTATCATATAGTCAAAAGATTACATATTATACTCGACTAGAGGAGATTCCTATTGACGGTGGTGTGTACTTCCAACTATTAGGAATCACCTATGAGTCATTCAGTATTCGCTTCAATGAATACCCACATGTCTATACGAGTTTCCAAAACTCATGGTACATCGAGTTAAACCATTGGAATTCCAATTCTAATATACGACATGTGCTAGTCTTATAGGTTACATGAATTCAACCGTATTCCAAAACTAACGACTAGAAATATTTACTTTAAGAATAGTTTACACCTAGTGTCAAGTATTACTACAAGACTATTCTAAGGTCGATGTCATTCTTAGAATATCTATACATCAAACTAATACGCATAATGATAATACCATTACTAATGTATGAAATGAAAAAATGTTGTTATTTTATTAATAAATAATAAAATGTATAATTCAGATTGGTACTCCAAGCACCAACTCCAACACTATTGACAGATGAGATCAACTGCAGCGCTTGCTCACAAGGCAAACTTATGATACGCTCATCTCCATCTAATATTGCCATTGAATCCCCATCATTCTTATAAAGGATTCAAGGGGACATTTGTGGACCAATTCATCCACAAAGTGGACCTTTCCGCTACTTTATGGTTTTGGTTGATGCATCTATGCGGTGGTCACATGTTTGCTTGTTGTCCACAAGTAACATTATATTTGCCAAGTTACTTAGTCAAATGATTAGATTAAGGGCACAATTACCAAATTATTCAATCAAAACCATACGACTAGATAATGCTGGTGAATTTACATCCAAGACATTTGATGAATATTGTACATAAGTTGGAATCGATGTTGAACATCTAGTCCCATATGTACATACACAAAATAGATTGGCAGAATCATTGATCAAGCGAATTCAGGTAATTGCATGAACTTTATTGTTGCAGACTCAATTACCAATTTCTACATGGGGTCATATTATACTACATGCAACTACATTAATTCACCTTAGCCCCATAACTTATTATCAATATTCTCCAGTCTAACTTTTTTCTTGGTCACCAACCAGATATTTCCCATCTACGAACTTTTGATTGTTCTGTGTATGTTCCCATTTCACCCCCACAGTGCACAAAGATGGGACCTCAAGATCGTTTGGGGATATATGTTGGGTTTAATTCACCTTCCATTATTAGATATTTGTAACCCTTAACATGTGATCTTTTTACTGCACGTTTCAAAAATTGTCATTTTGATGAGATAATTTTTCCACCATTAGGGGAAAAGAGAAAGCCTTTAGAAGCAAGGCATGACTTTCTTGGAAAGTTCCTACCATGTCTCATTTAGATCCTCGCACCAGCCAATGTGAAAATAAAGTACGAAGGATAATCCATTTGTAACAAATTGCAAGTCAATTACCAGATACATTTACAGATGCTATAAAAGTAACAAAGTCACATATACTAGCTGCTAATACATTAGCCCGGGTGATTGTTCCTGTTGAACAATCTAGTGTGAAGGAAGCTAATGAATCATCTATTGCACATCAGAATCGTGGTAGACCACTTGATTCTAAAGATACTATTCCCCGGAAGAGGAAATGAGAAATCCGAATCCAATTGAAAATAATTTTCAAGCAATAATTATACCTATATCTTCTGAATCACTAGTTCTAGAAGAACTGATAGTCCCTGAAAAGATACTAGCCCATGAAGAGGCTCAAAAATGATGAAAAGTCTATAAACTATACTTATACAAGAGAATATGGAATCACAAGGAAATAATCATCGACAATTTGTTTGTATATACAGTAGCTACTTAAATTATAAATGATTCTGAACCTCAAACTGTTGATGAATGTAGACAAGGACACGATTGACTTAAATGGAAAGAAGCAATTTAAGCAGAATTAGATTCTTTAGCCAAATGTGAAGTATTTGGACCCATAGTCCAGACACCTGAAGATGTCAAATCTGTTGGTTACAAATGGGTGTTTGTAAGAAAACATAATGAAATCATTAGATATAAATTGCATAAGGTTTCTCACAGAGACCAGATATTGACTATGAGGATATGTATTCTCCTGTGATGGATGACATTACATTTCAATTGTTAATCAGTTTGGCAGTCTCTGAAAGACTAGATATGCATCTTACGGACATAGTGACAACATACCTTTATGGCTCACTTGACACTGATATATACATGAAAATCCCAAAAGGATTGAAAATACCTGAAACATATAAATCAAATAATTGTTAACTGTGTTCAATAAAGTTACAGTGATCACTATACAGATTGAAATAATTAGGATGTATGTGGTATAATCGTTTACGTGAATATTTGATGAAAGAATGATAATGATCCTATATGTCTATGTGTATTTATCAGAAAGTCTGAATCTGGATCTTCTATTATAGAAGTATATGTCGATGATATGAACCTAATTGGGACTCCTGAAGAGCTTCTAAAATCTACTGAATATTTGAAAAGAGAATTTGAGATTAAAGACTTTGGAAAAATGAAATATTATCTCGACTTGCAGATCTAGCATAAAACTAGTAGAGTATTTATCCACCAGTCTGCAGCTATTGAAAAAATTCTCAAACGTTTCAATATGGATAATGATCATCCATTAAGTACTCTCATGGTAGTCCGATCTCTCGATCCTAAAAAACATCAATTTTGTTTTAAAGAAGATAATGAAGAGATACTTGGTCCAGAAGTACCATATCTTAGTACAATTGGTGTCTTGTTATATTTAGCTCAATGCACCAGACCATATATTGCATTCTCAGTTAATTTATTGGTAAGATTTAGCTCTCTGCTAACTCGACGAAGTTGAAATGGCGTCAAACATATCTTTCGTTATCTTCATAGGACTAAAGACTTGGGTTTGTTTTATTAAAATGAGCTTACACAAAATGCAGGTATTGTTGGTTATACTGATGCAAGATATCTCTCTGACCCTCACAAAGCACGTTCACAGACAAGGTATATTTTTACCTACAATAACACGAAAATCTCATGGTGATCTACAAAGCACCATTTTGTTGCTACATCGTCCAATCACTCAGAGATACTTATATTGCATGAAGCAAGTAGAGAATGTATATGATTAAAGTCACTTATCCATCACATTCAGAGCGCATGTAACTTAAACTCTGCCACATATATTCCAACAATAATATATGAAGATAATGTTTCCTGTATTGCATAAATTAGAGGAGGGTACATCAAGGGAGGAAAAACTAAACACATCTCACCTAAATTCTTCTATACACATGAGCTACAGCAGTGTAACACCCCGGTAATTTTGATGACTACTAAGTTATGGATGGAATAATACATGATGTAAATCATGTTCAAACATGTACGTGCTCATGAAATGACTTTTGGGATATTCGGCAAATTTCTTGCAGTTCCGATGATGAATTTAGCTTAGGTTCCATTCCGAATTACCCTTAGTATTTGGGCTGTACTTTTTCATACAATCTCCGATTTTTATAAAATCTTTATCGTCGGAAAGATAAGACCGAGACCTATTACTTTAACATTGGACAGTTTTCCAAATTCGGAATAGAAGTAGGTCAAAAACCATGATTTATGTGGCTACTATAGTGAAATTCGAGAAGCTAGAATTAAAGGATATGACACAACCTTAGCCACTCATTTCATTACAAAAATCAGTCATTTTGCCTATAAATAGAATACTATTCACTCATCTCTCTCAATAGCCAAATACGTGGGTAAGGGTTCAAGAAGGCTTTCCAAATTTTCTTCACTCGCATGGAATTTGGATGAGAGGATGATGATTTCTAAGCTCCAAGGAACACAAAATCATCGCAAGAACTGCAACTTCCTTCGGCGAAATAAAGTAACCAGCCAGATTCCAAATCAGTGAGTAGGACTATTTTCTCAAATTGATTTCAACTTATTTGCTTTTGATTTAAGACTTATTTTTCAGCTATAGGGCGTTAGCCAAGTTCATTTCAGTTACTTTATGAATGAGAAATGTTTAGAAATTTTGATTTGAAAAGCATGGTTTAAGATTTTTGAGGCATGGGGGGAAAAACCTACCCCATAACTTGGTACAGATATTGGAATTGACGGTTGCTAGAATCGACGGATTCAGAAACGAGTGCACACGTAGTTCAGGACTAGGGATGACAGATGCCCATAGATCCTAGATTTCAGGGCTAGGGGGATGACAAGACATAATGCCCCTAGACCCTAGATTCAGAGTCGAGATGATTGTTGGGGTTTTAGCACGGGCGTAGCGGAAGTTCGTGGTTCGGGCGAAAATTTACTTAAAAACTTTTAAAATTACTAAATAAATTATTCTATATCCAATATGAATATTTCATTCATATTTCACCTAAACATATTTATTCGATATCAAATAACGACATAAATAGGTTAGAAACATCGCGAAATATTTACGAAAATATTTTTCCGCAAAATGGCATAAAACACGTTTTTCTTGAATTTCTTCACTTTCTTCCTTGTATCTTCATGAAAATTTTGGGAACTTTTTTATGGAGATAGGTTCAGCCATGACTTCTAATGAAAGGAGAAAACAAAATATTCAACTTAAAATATCAATGCCAAACCGACTTTGGGGTTTAAAGAAGGGTATTTTGGTCATTTGGTCAATTAATCTAATTAATTAATAATAATAACCTTTAAGTTAACAAATCCAATTTGTAAACTTTAAGCTTAATAAAATCATGCCACATGTAACCAATAATAATCAAACATATTGCATAACATTTATGTAATATTGAAATAATTTAATTATCTATATATTTAACATTTAAACACTTAAATAATTAATTAATACGATTATTATTATATATGTATTTTTATTTACATTAAATAATAAGTACATATATTAATGGCATGTGTCAAAGTCTCATTTGATAAATAATTAATATGTATCAAATCAAATTTTATATCAAATCAAATACACATTAATTATCAATTGACCGAAATGCCCCTAATGTATGTATTTTCGTTTAACCGTTTAAACGATTTGAATTAACTCATTTAATCCGATGAAGTATTATGAATAATCTATATTATTCAAAACACGTTGCCCAAGTGCTCAACGAGTACACTTCATATTGTGGGACTCTCTAAGTTTAGGTTCACGAAATCCAATTTCGTGTCCATAATTCACTCACTCGTAAATTATTATCACTGCGGATAATCTCGCTAAACTATACAAGTCGAGGTCATTGCATATGTGTAATCCCTCCATCACAGGCTATCAATATTATACTAGGGATATAGATAAGAACGTCAAATCCCTAAGGTATAATATAGTTGACTTTTAAATTTACCATCTCTAAATAACATTCGGAACTCGCTTCCGAAGTATACCACGGCCATGGATTTACTAGATCGCAAATACGTACTTGATACCTATGTCCTATACACAGAACTGACGGATTCTATCTGATACTCACATGATATCATGAGCATCAGTCCACACCCAACGAACAGACGGAGGTATGATCTAAATAGATCGATGATGTGACTGCCATCAAAGTGTGGAGGATATCTCATATATCCACAGTAGTATCTCAAGTCGAAGGACCACTATGCTACTCAACTCGAGAATATTCCTATTGACGTTGGTGTACCATCTATTTGGAAATCTTCGGTGAGTCGTTCAGTGTTTATGAAATAAACACCTACACATCTATACGAGTCTCCCACGACTCATGGTTCATTGGGGTAAACCATTAGACCAAGTCACGATATACGACATGTACTGGTCTCAGTGGATTTACTAACCGATCCATGTTAGTAAATCTTGACCAGGAACTTTATTTAAGGATATACAATTTATAGTGATGCTTCCCAATGTCAATTACAAACTACGTTGTAACTGCGCACTACATTGTAAATCCTAGGGTCTTTGTCTAATATATACATATCACTAAATCATATAGTTTCAATCTAATCGTAATTAGATCAAATATGTATATAAAAGCAAGAACTATTACCATAAATAAGTAATATTATGGAAAAATGAATTGTTCATATTCTTGAATCAGACATAAATACGATCCGGATTGGCACTCGGAGCACCAACCATAACAATTTCTCCCACTTGCTCTAAATATGTATTACATACGCATGGTCCTTAAGAGCTGACCTAACACTCAAGAGATAGACAACAACAAGTAAGCCCACTATAACATATTGAGTTTGTCCAACAAACCCAATCGTTTCCCTTCACCAGCATCATTCATATATTGTATAATCTAAGTTACACATCAATATGATTCAGATGTGACATCAATATTGTGTTACATCTCATGAGTTGTCTATGTATTTAGAAATCAAATCCAAATATTATGAGACAACCGCAAACATAATACTAATATCAAAACTTCTAATCTATAATGTCATTATGCAACTTCATAAGTCAATACCTTATAAGTTACAACTAATTCCACAAATTACATATTTGAAACTCGTTCTTAATACAGTAGAATCTACCATGACACTCCCACTACATCTTTTTGAATTTATATGATATAGACCATCTAACGTCATAATTAGATTCAAAAATAATTTGATCCTAATGGTTGTAGACTATATTCTCCATGAATAAGAAACTCGTTCTTAATATCTTCAAGATAACGAAGAACATGTTTCAAGACCATCCTATGCTCTACAGGGTATCAAAATAGTTTGTAACAATTACGATCAAATTGATACCTTTAATCGCACATAATATAGTATCCATTATGCCATCATCATATGATGCATAAGATTGACTAGACATTCTAATCAATATCTCTTTCGACAAAGGAATCATCCTTTATGAAAGATAAATACTATATTTAATAGACACACTAACTGTCAAACAGTTATACTAACTGTCATACAGATAGTCTTGATGTGTCCTTTATTAGATCATATCTAATGCACGACTAATGAAAGTATCTCACAAGTCTATTGTTTTATATCGTATATGAAACTTTATATCAAATATAACAGAGACTACTCCCACTGCTTTCATGGATAAAAGAATACTAATGTCGTTAGGATATACTATACTATAAATAAATTTGTATGCTCCCACTGACCCTACTATCAAATATGTATTCTCTATGCTTTGATAAAATCAGACAATCTGACTGTTATCAAAATTAGAGAACATAAATTTCCGGAAAGCTCACCTGAGTCTACAATAGGCTTTATAAGCTTGTATATCAAACTGTGATCTTAACAGAATACAAACTCCAGGGCCATTCCTGAACGAACTCTTCAAACAAAGAAATCACAATGGATCCTTTCTTCGAAGAAACCATTCAAGAACGCCAATTTGTATTCCTAACTAAATTACATAGTTTAATATCAACATTAACCAACAGATCATTAATTTTTCAATTAGTGTGACTAGAGACAAGTTTCATCTATAACCTTTCTCACTGTCATACTATAAAGGTCAAATCTTTAATAAGCTCATTTCTTTTTGCTGCCGCAAAACAATTACATATTTTATGAACGATTCATAATGAAAGCTTAATCAAGTTCAAAACTTGATCGTAGTAAGCTACGAACAATCTTAAATCTATGATTCAATGCTAACTTTCGAGATCGATATAAAAATCGCTCCCACTATAAGTTATAGGATAATTTTCTTCAATAAGAAAACAACATAACCATTAAGTATCAAATACTTTGTAAATGATTCTGACATCCTATTGAACTTATACGGAAGATGTCTAAGCGTCTTTTCATCTTATTAATTATGTGGTTCAATTTATAATTTATCATTCTCACATTTGACTTCAATAAGTCAAGTCTTTTCTACAATAGTCAACATCCGATGTTACATACTAAGTAATAAAATAATTTTATTATCAGGATCGTAGAAAAGATATTCTATCAAATAAAATACAATTCTATTAAATAGAATAAATGATAAACTTCTCTTTGTTTTTGTACCTCCGAGGCACAAGTATTTTTCAATTATATAATCGTTATATAAAAGAAAGATTCAAATCTCAAACTTTTCAAAATTCGAATTTTCTACCTATACATATCATATACGTAACTGTAGAAACTAATGAACCTTAATTAAAAGGACGAATTAGTGTTACTGGAGCATATCCCAAGAGTATTGAAACTATTCGGTAACACTCAATATCAAACGAATCAAACATATTAAGATTCAATTTCTCCCACTGACCAATTCCATCACGATGGAATAAAGAAGATTAATATTGAGCAAGAATCTCATTCATTAAATTGTTAGACATTATGTCCCATAGCGTCACTGTTTGTAAATGATATGGTATTATTGTACAAAATTAACTATGTGATAATGAATTGCCTTTTGCCGTTTTGTAATATTATTTACTTTGACTAATAAATGGCGAAAGTCCATATGATTAACACTGGATTGAGATGATATGAGACAGTATCAATCTATAAAAGTTTAATCATTAATATCCCTAGTCGGAGTATTATCGAGATCGGACATCGATAATGCGGAATAGACTAGTATTGCGCTTGTGCACGTTGTGAGGGCACAACAGCATAGTTCTCATATATTTAAGTATTGGATACTTATGCAAGTGCAATAGGAGGTTGTGTTTTACCGATGGTACGGAAAACAGCTTCGCTCTGGATAGACCCCGCGGAATCCCATTGGTAGTATGTCTTGCGTGTCTATGGGAGGCCGCATCAGGGTAGGTGTATATGGTCTTAACCTGAGACTTACATCGCTAGTACTTGCGACAATCGGTAAACTTTGGTTTTGTGGTTGGGGACCCTAACCGGTTCTGTGTACACCTTTTCTGGGTTTATCGAGAATCGTAGTGTGCTGGATGTGATGTCAAGATGGAAGTATCGCTTCAGACATATGGAGGCGATGATCACGCAGGGCACAGAACTAGTACTCTATAAAAGGTTGCAACCGTCGGGACAATATGACTAGGTCAGGATTGTCTGATTTAAAGAGACTAGCTGCTTGATGTCCGATATATGTTTCGTACGGGGCAGACACATCTCCAGCCCCAGGCCTAGCATGTGATCATCCGATACTGGATCGATTTACGCAATACTACGGTATACTACGCCTGATACAGATCTTATATTCCTATTAGAATATTTCTGGAGAATTGGGTAGGCATGGCGCTTTGCTAGAAGCCAACCTTGTCTTGTGAATCGGTAAAGACGTAGTACGAGGTACGTACGTGTTCGGATTATCCGACGACCGTATTTACTGCCAAAATATCCGGAGATCTCTTGGGTCGCTTCCTGAAGATTCACCTATGATATTTGATTCGAACTTAATTAATCTTGGATTAATTGCGGAGAAACTTTATCTCGGATAAAGTGCCTTATTTAGAGAGAGAGAACGATTATTTGGAATTAATCGATATAATTATTATATTCGATATAATAATCGAAATTCGATTTCGACGCGAAATTAAAATTAGATTTTAATTCGGGCGTACGAGTTAATTTAGAATTAATTCGTAAGCGACGTAAATAATAATTTCGCTGGGAGCGATTATTTATTTAAATCCGATTGAATTAACGTCGCGACGCTAGCTCGGTATTTCGGAAATATCGAACCCGAACGCGTGAGTGGACGTGGGCCCACTTTCATTGGGAAACGTGTGGGGCCCACATGACACTTGTCATTGATATGGCATTGCATGTTAATAGTGTACAAAACACTCTAAGGCATTGCATGGTGATAGTGTGCATTTCACTCAAAGGCTTTGCATGGAGTTTGAGTGTTTGACACTCTAAGCCATTGCATGGCTTATGTCATAGATTTATTATTAATTTAATAAATTATAACATAAATATAAATTGATTTTTGGTAATACAAAGATTAATTAATCAAAAACTCTCTCTTCTCTCTCAAATTGCCGTGAACACCATTGAAGGGCAAAGGAAGATTTGATCTTCCATTCTCCATTTTTGCTAGCACAAGCAAGGGATCAAAGGAGGTGATAGGGAAACCAACAAAGAGCTTGGAATACAAGAGCTTGGAGCTTGGAGTCTTCTTCCTCTTCTTGGCCGAAACCAACCAACCAACTTGGAGCTTGGAGATTCAAAGCTTTTGTTCATCTTCTTCATCACATAACTTTGTAAGTATGATTCCGCCATGCTTCAAGTCTTTTATATATATTATTTTTTAGTATTTCATATGCTTAATCTTTGTTTGGGACCTATATAATAGAAACCAACAATGGTATCATTGAGCTAGGTTTAAGCATGAAATACTTTAGGTTAAAATTTGGGTAAAATTGATTGAAGCATGTTCTTGTGAAATTTGATGAATGAGTATGCTTATATGTATGTTAAATGACATTATATGAAATCATTTTATGAAAAATGCATTGGATGATTTTTCCCCAATTTTGACCTTGGCCGAATGGGTGTGTGAAATTGATTAAGCATGTTCTTATGAAATTTGATTAATAAGTATGCTTGCATGTGTAACATGATGATATATGGAATCAATTTCATGAAAAATGCATTGGATGATTTTTCCCCAAATATATGCTTGGCCGAATGATATGGTGATGAAATTGATAAAGCATGTTCTTATGAAATTTGATTAATAAGTATGCTTGCATGTATATAGAATGATGATACATGAAATCAATTTTATGAAAAATGCATTGGATGATTTTTCCCCAATATTTGACCTTGGCCGAATGTAATCTGCATTTGATGTATTGGAATTTTTTTTGTTTAAGTTCATTGGATGACTTAGAACGTATACGGGACGTAGATTAGTAATTCAATCGGATTGAAAAACAAATCGACACAAAAAACTCACCTTGGCCGAATCAACAAGGACATGAAATGGAGTTGAATTTTGATAAAATTAATGTTGGACATTTAATTTGACAAATACATGATTAATAAATTAAATGGGTAATTTTGAAATATTTGGTTTAATATATTAATCTTGATATTACACTTTAATTAATTGGACTTTAATGTTTGGAATATTAAAATTTAATTAATGGGCTTTAATAATTTAATTGGGCCTTATGGGCTTAAAATTGGTTTTATGGCACTTAAGGGTGATTCCTTATTTGGGCTTGGCAATTGGGTTTGACCCACATTGACCAAAAGCCCAAGCCTTAATAAATCAATTCTAAGCCCATTTGACTTGAATTAAATTCAACATTGGATGTTAATTGGGCTTTGAGACCCAATAGGATTAGATTTAGAATCTAAGTCTTTAAAGCATATTAAAAGTGTAAACATTTGATTTGGAATTAAATAATTGGATTAGTATTGAATACGAATTGAATTAGATTTAATTAGTAGTTCGATATAATTCGCGAATTCGTACTTTATGTACTTATTCTCAATCGAGTTGGACTCGCACAAAATCAAACCGTTGTTTGAACATTGGATGATCACTTTAAATAAGACTAATTAATTGGATTAGATTGGTTGTAAAAGCATGTCTTGTTTGAATATATATGTATGTGATGAATGAATAGTGTATATCGGATGGATATTAGAAGGAAAAGGGTAATTTTAGAAATTATTGTAAATTTGGAATTTATAAATTGGACCTGCGTGTCCAGCCTTATCTCTTTATCTCTTTGTATTCTCTTCTCACCTAATTCCCCTCAATGTAAATGAGGTTTCTCTTATTGTATTATGTAATTGGGTAGTTGTAGAATAGTGCTAGCGGGGAGAGGAAAGGGAGTGATTTGTTCTAGGAACAAGTTGTTTAAATATCCATCCGCATATCACTATTACTTTACTTTACGCGCTTTATGATGTTTTAGAAGCATGCTTAAGGGTGTATGATGATGAGACCTAACAAAGATAAATAAATTGGTTGCCAATTACGCGAAAAATCCCTCAAACAATATTAAGCGATTTTCCTTCCGTTGAATGATTCTTTCTCAAGATCCGAAATTGGCATTGGTTTGTTGGCCAAAGTCAAGACCTTTGTCAATTGAGGATGTGTTTGAATCATGAGAATTTTGTTACACATCGGTGTCCTGTCCAAGTTGTGATTTGTTGGCCAAAGTCAAAGATCACTTCTTGTCCATCGACATTGATTACGAAATTTCCTTGTCAATGGGTCCCGCTTAACTGGAATCATTAGGTTTGTTGTGCCAAAGCCAAGGCTTAGTTGATTCAGAGGAAATGGTTAGGAAAATGTATTGGATACATTGACATATGTATTAGATATATGTTTCGAACTTGGATGTCCACCTAACCGGATCTAGGAATTGGATGGGATCCAATTGATCTTCGAGATCTACCTAGTTAAATATCATACAACTTGTTGGCCAAAGTCAAGGTTGTGTGTTATTTAACAGGATCCTAGCCCACTAGGAAATTAGATTTCCCGAGTTGTCTACAGAGGGTTAGAAACTTGAAGAAAATAGTGGGAGGCTATTATTGAATTTGCAATTTCGTTCAGATACTTAGCCTTACGCGTCTTTCAAAAACATTTCGTCAATATTTTAATTAGTTGGACTAATATATTGTTATTTTTATTTGTATTTGTAACAGTTTGACTGTACCCATAACATCGTTGACTTTATAGTTGGACTATAGTTGTCAAGATGATTGGCAAAGGTAATATCCGTGACATTATCATGGGCGATAATGTCTTCAGAGGGACAAACTTTGCCGACTGGGAAATGAACCTCAAGATAGTGCTTGGGGCTGAGAGGATACTGTATACTATTCAGAGACCTCTCCCGCCTAAACCCACTGAGCCACTGGAGCTAGAGTTATGGAAAACTCATAGTGATGATTGTGACCAAGCTCAGTCAGTTATGCTAGCTGCAATGACCCAGCATTTCAGACGCCAGAATAGGGACTTGGATCCCTATAACATGATGGCAAGATTGCGTGATCTTCACCGCACTAATAAGCGGATGAAGAGGTACGAGCTAGTAAGGAAACTCTTCCGCTCCCGGATGACAGATGGCGCATCAGTTGAAGCCCATGGGGCTCAAATGATCGCCGATATTGATGAGTTGGCCAATATGGGAATAGTCTTGGAGGCTGAGCTGACTATAGATATGATCTTACAGTCACTTCCTGATACTTGGAAACAAATCATAGTCAACTATAAGTTGATGGATACAGATGACACTCTTGGAGAGTTGTTATCTATCTTGAAGGAGTCCGAAAGGGAACTCCTAAAGGGGAGCAAGCGCGAGGCGCATTTTGCATCGACCTCTCATGCGCCAAAGGGTGGCCCGAAGGCAATTGGAGGTGCAAGGAAGAAGAAGTTCAAGAAAAAGGGCAAAGGCAAGTTGACAGTGGCTTCTAGGAAGCCAAAGGACAAATCTCAGGACATCTGCCTCAACTGCGGCAAGAGGGGTCACTGGAAACGTGACTGCCGAATGGGCAAAGGGCAGAAGGAGGATATCAAGGATGGCAAGGCTATCGCTTCTGGTATGTTTGTTATTGAGATAAATATGAATACTTCTAGTTTTAAAAATTGGATTTTTGATTCTGGTTGTGGTGCTCATATTTGTACTGATGTGCAGGATCTGCAGGATAGCAGGGTGCTGGCATCCGGGGAGATGGATCTACGGGTTGGAAACGGAACACCAGTTGCTGTTTTGGCCGTAGGGACTTTTGTTTTAGAACTGCCCTCGGGGCATGAACTTAAACTTTTGAACTGTTATTATGTACCTAGTTTAACTAGGAATATTATATCTGTATCCTTGTTAACCCAGCAGGGTTACACTTTTGTATTCAGGAACACTGGGTGTTATTTATATAAAAATGATGCAGAAATAGTTGCACAGCTGTTGCAAATAACGGTCTTTATATTTTGAATATAAATGAATCTCCTAAAATAACGAACAAAAGGCTCAAAAGAAATAATCTAAAAGATGAAGCTTATATGTGGCATTGTCGTCTGGGACACATCAACAAGACTCGCATATCCACACTTTCGAAGAGTGGGTACTTGGACGAATTTGATCCCAATTCATATGACGTCTGCGAATCTTGTCTTTTAGGCAAAATGCCTAAATCACCTTTTAGCGGTAAAGGTGAACGTGCCACAGAACTGTTGGCTCTTGTACATACTGACGTATGCGGGCCCATGTCTGGCCAGGCTAGAGGTGGATTTCACTACTTCGTAACCTTTACAGATGATGCATCTCGTTACGGTTATGTGTATCTTATGAGACACAAGTCGGAAACTTTTGAGAAATTCAAAGAGTTTCGACACGAAGTGGAGAAACAAACAGGGAAGAGTATTAAGACATTACGGTCAGACCGTGGTGGCGAATACTTAAGTTATGAGTTTCAAGATTACTTGAAAGAATATGGTATTCTTTCACAGTGGACTCCTCCTGGAAACACCGCAATTAAACGGTGTGTCGAACGGAGAAACCGCACCTTGTTGGACATGGTGAGGTCAATGATGAGTCGCACTGAGCTACCAATATCCTTCTGGGGATATGCATTAAACAGTGCTATACTTATTTTGAATAAGGTACCGTCGAAGTCTGTTGAACAGACTCCATATGAGATATGGACAGGAAGGAAACCAGGTTTCTCTTTCCTGAAGATTTGGGGATGCTGGGCATATGTTAAACGTTTGGAAGGTACCAAACTTGAACCCAAATCAGATAAATGCCTTTTCGTAGGATATCCTAGGGAAACCAAAGGATATTACTTCTATCACCCACAAGAGAACAAAGTATTTGTTGCTCTACATGCCGTTTTCCTTGAGAAGGAATTCCTAAATGCAGTGGCAAGTGGGAGGAAAGTAGAACTCGATGAAGATCGTAGTGATACTGTTCCTGGCAATGAATCAATGACGGAACATGAACAGACCATCCGGGATGAGTCTGTACCACAAACTTCACATACACAAGGACCGCGTAGGTCGGAGAGAGTCAGAACAATACCTGAGAGGTATGGGTTCCTGATCTCACCTCATGTAGATATTAATCTTATTGAGGATAATGAGCCGGCTACGTATGAGGAAGCGATACAAAATATCGATTCCGCTTTATGGCAAGAAGCCATGAAGTCCGAGATGGATTCCATGTACGCCAACCAAGTTTGGACACTGGTTGATGCACCAGAAGGTGTGAAGCCTATTGGATGCAAATGGATCTTCAAGAAGAAGACCGACATGGATGGCAACGTACAAACGTACAAAGCTAGGCTTGTAGCGAAGGGGTATCGTCAACAATATGGTATTGATTATGACGAAACCTTCTCACCCGTTGCCATGATTAAATCCATTCGGATAATGCTTGCAATAGCTGCATATTTCGATTACGAGATATGGCAGATGGACGTTAAAACCGCTTTCCTTAACGGAAACCTTTTGGAGGATGTTTATATGCAACAGCCTGACGGTTTTATCGTACCTAGACTTGCAAACAAGGTTTGTAAGTTAAATCGATCCATTTATGGATTAAAGCAAGCATCACGGTCATGGAATCAGCGTTTTGATGAGATCATAAAGGAATATGATTTCGTGCAAAACGCAGATGACCCTTGTGTATACAAGAAGGTTAGTGGGAGAGCACTTACTTTTATTGTCCTTTATGTCGACGACGTATTGCTAATAGGCAATGACATTCCCATGCTGACGTCGGTGAAAGCTTGGCTTTCATTAAAATTCTCCATGAAAGATCTGGGAGAAGCAGCCTTTATTCTTGGAATAAAAATCTACAGGGATAGATCTAGAAAGCTGCTTGGACTCTCCCAGAGTACATACATTGATAAAGTGTTGAAGAGATTCAACATGGAACAATCCAAGAGGGGATTGGTTTCCAATGGTACGAGGTACCTCTCTGTCTAAAGACATGTGTCCTAAGACTCAGGAGGAGAGAAACAACATGAGTCGGATACCGTTCGCCTCGGCAGTCGGATCGATCATGTATGCCATGATATGTACACGACCTGATGTCTCATATGCTTTGAGCATGTGCAGTCGCTATCAGGCCGATCCAGGTGAAGGTCACTGGATAGCAGTTAAGAATATCCTTAAGTATCTTAAACGAACTAAGGATGCTTTCTTAATTTATGGAGGTGGAGAACTTGCGGTATCTGGGTATACCGATGCAAGTTTCCAAACCGACAAGGATGACTACAAGTCGCAATCCGGGTACATTTTTTGTTTGAATAACGGAGCAGTGAGCTGGAAATCTTCCAAGCAAGATACTGTTGCCGATTCAACAACAGAAGCGGAGAGTACATCGCTGCATCTGAAGCAGCAAAGGAGGCAGTTTGGATCCGAAAGTTCCTAATCGGATTAGGGGTAGTTCCGTTAGCAGCTGAGCCCGTTCCATTGTATTGTGACAATAACGGGAGCTATAGCACAGGCTAAGGAACCAAGGTCTCATCAAAGGTCCAAGCATGTTCTTCGACGTTACCATCTGATTCGGGAGATTATACATCGTGGCGATGTAAAGGTCGAGAAGGTCACATCAGATGACAACATTGCAGATCCGCTGACGAAGGCTGTTCTTCAGCAAGTTTTTGAACGACACATACATAGTTCGGGTATTAGATGCTTGAGTGACTGGCTATAGGCCAAGTGGGAGATTGTTAGACATTATGTCCCATAGCGTCACTGTTTGTAAATGATATGGTATTATTGTACAAAATTAACTATGTGATAATGAAATTGCCTTTTGCCGTTTTGTAATATTATTTACTTTGACTAATAAATGGCGAAAGTCCATATGATTAACACTGGATTGAGATGATATGAGACAGTATCAATCTATAAAAGTTTAATCATTAAATATCCCTAGTCGGAGTATTATCGAGATCGGACATCGATAATGCGGAATAGACTAGTATTGCGCTTGTGCACGTTGTGAGGGCACAACAGCATAGTTCTCATATATTTAAGTATTGGATACTTATGCAAGTGCAATAGGAGGTTGTGTTTTACCGATGGTACGGAAAACAGCTTCGCTCTGGATAGACCCCGCGGAATCCCATTGGTAGTATGTCTGCGTGTCTATGGGAGGCCGCATCAGGGTAGGTGTATATGGTCTTAACCTGAGACTTACATCGCTAGTACTTGCGACAATCGGTAAACTTTGGTTTTGGTGGTTGGGGACCCTAACCGGTTCTGTGTACACCTTTTCTGGGTTTATCGAGAATCGTAGTAGTGTGCTGGATGTGATGTCAAGATGGAAGTATCGCTTCAGACATATGGAGGCGATGATCACGCAGGGCACAGAACTAGTACTCTATAAAAGGTTGCAACCGTCGGGACAATATGACTAGGTCAGGATTGTCTGATTTAAAGAGACTAGCTGCTTGATGTCCGATATATGTTTCGTACGGGGCAGACACTCTCCAGCCCCAGGCCTAGCATGTGATCATCCGATACTGGATCGATTTACGCAATACTACGGTATACTACGCCTGATACAGATCTTATATTCCTATTAGAATATTTCTGGAGAATTGGGTAGGCATGGCGCTTTGCTAGAAGCCAACCTTGTCTTGTGAATCGGTAAAGACGTAGTACGAGGTACGTACGTGTTCGGATTATCCGACGACCGTATTTACTGCCAAAATATCCGGAGATCTCTTGGGTCGCTTCCTGAAGATTCACCTATGATATTTGATTCGAACTTAATTAATCTTGGATTAATTGCGGAGAAACTTTATCTCGGATAAAGTGCCTTATTTAGAGAGAGAGAACGATTAATTTGGAATTAATCGATATAATTATTATATTCGATATAATAATCGAAATTCGATTTCGACGCGAAATTAAAATTAGATTTTAATTCGGGCGTACGAGTTAATTTAGAATTAATTCGTAAGCGACGTAAATAATAATTTCGCTGGGAGCGATTATTTATTTAAATCCGATTTAATTAACGTCGCGACGCTAGCTCGGTATTTCGGAAATATCGAACCCGAACGCGTGAGTGGACGTGGGCCCACTTTCATTGGGAAACGTGTGGGGCCCACATGACACTTGTCATTGATATGGCATTGCATGTTAATAGTGTACAAAACACTCTAAGGCATTGCATGGTGATAGTGTGCATTTCACTCAAAGGCTTTGCATGGAGTTTGAGTGTTTGACACTCTAAGCCATTGCATGGCTTATGTCATAGATTTATTATTAATTTAATAAATTATAACATAAATATAAATTGATTTTTGGTAATACAAAGATTAATTAATCAAAAACTCTCTCTTCTCTCTCAAATTGCCGTGAACACCATTGAAGGGCAAAGGAAGATTTGATCTTCCATTTCCATTTTTGCTAGCACAAGCAAGGGATCAAAGGAGGTGATAGGGAAACCAACAAAGAGCTTGGAATACAAGAGCTTGGAGCTTGGAGTCTTCTTCTTTCTTGGCCGAAACAACCAACCAACTTGGAGCTTGGAGATTCAAAGCTTTTGTTCATCTTCTTCATCACATAACTTTGTAAGTATGATTCCGCCATGCTTCAAGTCTTTTATATATATTCTTTTTAGTATTTCATATGCTTAATCTTTGTTTGGGACCTATATAATAGAAACCAACATAAATAACCTTAGACTAATTGTTATAAATTCATATGTTTGATCATATCAAACACCTTTGAAACAATTCAGAGAATCATGATGAATTTTAAAGATATTTCAAAACTTCAAATCGAATATCTTTGAACCATTCACAATAAATATTCTTTCCGAGTTTCATCAGAAATATATTGAATGTTCTCGAAACCATTCAAGACATTCAATATGTATTCTTGTTAGAAACACGTAACTAAGTCATGACAACTCATTAACTAAATTTGTTATCCAATGACGATCATTGGTTAAATGAAATTTAATTACATTCCTGAATACAATATTCATTGAATGGATAAGGATATGTGGTGTGATCTCGTATCAGACCATCATTTACCATATCAAATAAGCATATAATGCTTATGTGATAAAATCTCATAAAGCACTGTTCTAAGTTATTTAGTTACCGAATATTTTTCTTAATGTTTATTTTTCATCAATGACACTACTAGTTATATTAAAATATGAAATAACTGTTTATAAAGAATAAGTAACTATCCAATTGTCACAAATTCGATATCAAATATCAAAAACAATCATTAAATAATTTAAATAACTAGACGGGAGATCTGGTATCCAATACCTACATTTGTCGTATTGTGAGAATCAATATTCTTTATACACAACTATACATATCTCATTTCTTTAGATTTATTATTTGCTTTCAACTATTCACAAACAATTGTAAATAATTGATTAGCAAATTTTGTCTGACACATTACCTCTAAAGGTCACTAAAGCCAAGAAACGTCATTATCAGATAAACAAATACCTAATGGGGTTTTTTTAATGTCAGTCAAGAATCTCGAGACATGAACTAATTCACGTCAATTCTTACTGCAAAAGAAACTATTCTCTCTAGACTATTATATCCTAAAATCGATATCTATTTAGATTACCTAATGTAACTTAGTAACTAAGTCACTAACCATCTTGATTTTTCAAGAAAATCGGAACAATAGTTCCTGATAGTTTTGACTAATCTAACAATATCCAAGCCTACTGTTAATCTAGAACCTATTCTAGAAATCTGCAACCAGAAGGAAAGTCAGAAATATATATATAAATAATATGCATGCAGTGGATTTAGAAGTTTAATTCTATCAACAATATATAATAAGGAAAACATAAGTGGCCTTTTACATAATATTACACACTGCCTTAGTTATGGATTTTTAACGCAGCAGTGCCTCCCACTACCTTACATAATACCGTAATCCCAAACGAAAAATAGGAATCCAATAATTAAATTAAATTCCATAGTGAGAAGTGGACCCCATGAATATATTTCGACTCACAGTTTTGGCACGTTCTCGCCTACATATATTCACAGGTAGAAAACTCATTGTCAATCACACTCACTGTGACTCCTGATTTTGGTCATGACTGTTTCTTGTTATGACAGCTTTGGCACGTTCACAAGGAGGCGTATCAAGGCTTCACTTGTCAGTGACAAACTCAAGCTACCGATGAAGTCCTGACAGCTTTGGCACGTTCAGGATTTCCACTTTCACTTGAATTTGTCTCTTATCATATAAGTTCTACCGGCGCAAATGAACTACAATAAGCCATAACTGCACAGCTTTGGCACGATACAACTACAGCATCAGGAAATCATTTGCATCCGTACTAACAAGACAGACCAAGAAACAAGTATTCATATTACTAGTTACTTTAATACCTTATTTAAGCGGGGATATTCCTAAAGAGGGTTTTACTCTTCATAAAATGCAGAATTTAATCTAGATCAATTTCTTAATCAGTTTAATTCTACCTGGGAAAACATAACTTAACTTAACTATTAAATTTGCGTTATGTTTTCCGTTAATGTAGAACCGAAAAGTTAAGAAATATCTAAATTACATGCATATGCAAATATCAAAATTGGATTATATATCATATATCAAGCATGAAAAATGTAATGGATGAAGGATCAGACCCGCTCTGATACCATTTTTGATGGGGTTTTAGCGCGGGCGCAGCGGAAGCGGGCGGTTCGGGCGAAATCACAACTTCAAAAACTTCTAAAATTACCAAATAAATTATTCAATATCCAATATGAATAATTCATTCATATTTCACCTAAACAGATTTATTCGATATCAAATAATGACATAAATAGGTTAGAAATATCGCGAAACTTTTACGAAAATGCTTTTCCGTAAAATGGTATAAAAAGCGTTTTTGTCCGAACCGACCAACCAATACACATGAGGGCTGCCCAGGTCAGCCCCAATAGTACTTGGGCAGTTCATAGGCTGCCCAAACAGTGACCAATTCACTGTTTGGACAGCGGACACCCGGTAAGCTCGAAACTCACCCGGTAACGCCGTTTTTCATTATTTTCGCATATTTTAACTCCGAAACAATTTCCAGAAATTATTCCAATGCCAAAAACACATCCAATATATTTATACAACATACTTTTCATCAACAAAAATACAGAATTTTCAGATCTGATTTGGTAACTAAAAATATCATTTTCATGCTTTAAATCTAATTTTCTCAATATTAATCATATCAACTTTAACACCAACCAAAGCCACCACCTATGAAGAACTCAAGAACAATTATAGGAGTTGCAAGAGTGTTCATAACACTCTAGAATGACAACATGTCATCAAATGACAAAATTGAATCAATATTACACTAAAATCATCCATCAAACTTCACACATACATCTAGCCTCCAAATCCATCCTCCAAATCAAAAAGCCCCAAAATCTAAGAAAGGAAGAAACCCTAGAACTGTTCTAGATATTCAAGAACAAGAAACAAGCTTTCTAAGTTTAAGATTATTGAAGATCACCTCCAAATCTTGTAATTTCCTTAAACTTTTCCTGAATTTCTTCACTTTCTTCTTTGTATCTTCAAGAAAATTTTGGAAATGTTTTTATGGAGAGAGGTTCGGCCATGACTTCTAATGAAAGGAGAAAACAAAATTTTCAATTTAAAATATCAGGGCCAAATCGACTTTGGGATTTAAAGAAGGTTATTTTGGTCATTTGGTCAATTAATCTAATTAATTAATAATAATAACCTTTAAGTTAACAAATCCAATTTGTAAACTTTAAGCTTAATAAATTCATGCCACATGTAACCAATAATAATCAAACATATTGCATACTATTTATGTAATATTGAAATAATTTAATTATCTAGATATTTAACATTTAAACACCTAAATAATTAATTAATACGATTATTATTATATATGTATTTTTATTTACATTAAATAACAAAAACATAAATTAATGGCATGTGTCAAAGTCTCATTTGATAAATAATTAATATGTTTCAAATCAAATTTTGTATCAAATACAAATACACATTAATTATCAATTGACCGAAATGCTCCTAATGTATGTATTTTCATTTAAACGATTCGAATTAACTCATTTAATCCGGTAAAGTATTATGAATAATCTATATTATTCACAACGCATTGCCCAAGTGCTCAACGAGTACATTTCATACTGTGGGACTCTCTAAGCATGTTTCGTGTCCATAATTCATCCACTCATAAATTATGACGACCACAGATAATCTCGCTAAACTATGCAAGTCGAGGTCATTGCATAAGTATAATCCCTCCATCACATCCTATCAATATTATACCGGGGATATAGATAAGAACGTCAAATCCCTAAGGTATAATATAATCGACTTTTAAATTTATGATCTCTAAATAACATTCGGAACTCGCTTCCGAAGTATACCATGGCCATTGATTTACTAGATCGTAAATACGTACATGATACCTATCCCATGTACACAGGACTGATAGATTCTGTCTGATACTCACAGGATATCATGAGCATCAGTCCACACCCAACGAACAGGCGGATGTCTGATCTA
>SKCR01049969.1:0-64502 GCA_019454045.1 Zanthoxylum bungeanum
TCACATAGACTAAACCTTTTTTGTTTCCTTCTTTCTAACAAATTATCTCGAAGACTTATCCATTCTATTGTCTTCTATGTTTTGGTGATTTTTTTTAATTTGCTAACCATCGACACGATACATAACCATTATCCAATACCATAATCCTTCAGTGTTTTGGAGAGGTGATTAGAGGTCGGAATTTCGGCATCGCGAGTTCACAGATTGGATTCACTAAAAGACTTCAGAGGTTCAGAAAAAGGTCGTTTGGTGCGGGCTCAGGGAGTTCATCGAGTTATTACAGTCTATAGTTATTCAAGTTGGTGAATTTATCACCATAGGTCTTATACTATCGCTGTAAGTTTTATCTATTATAGTGGATTCGGGTGGTAGCCTATACCCGGAATAGTTTTTTACTCTTGAGATTTTTCCACCCTGTCAATAAAATTTCTTGTGTTGATTATTTTTACTGCTTTCTTATATTTCTCTGCATTATATCAGCTTATACGTAAGAGTGCTTGTTGATTCAAATCATAGTTGCTATAACTTTGACCTATTTTAGGAAGAGCAATTGATTGATTAATTCTGCAAATGATCAGAATATTTGGCCATCTAATAATTTTCAATTGGTATCAGAGCATAAATTCGGTCCTTGACCCTTTAGCTATGGATAAGAGTTAGACATTAAATTATCCTCTGTTCTTTGATGGAATTGAATACCCTCATTGAAAGGTTCACATGAGAGAATTCCTCAAATCCCTAGATAAGATGGTGTGGATGTTAGTAGAATATGGGTGTAAACCTCTCATGGTCATGGTTGATGATGTCTCTTCCCCTAAAGATAAACTTACTTGGACAAAAGAGGAGTTTGATGCGAGCAATAAGAACAACAAAGTCATTAATGTCATTCATGTTGCTGTTTGCTCCACATAGTTTATGAGAATTTCTATGTGTGAGATTGCCAATGATACATGAGACATTTTTCAGACGGTACATGAGGGCACATTGTCCGTTATAAATAATAGACTTCGAGAGCTTGCTAATAGGTTTGAAACGGCTAGGATGAAAGAGGATGAAACCTTTGACAAGTTTTACACTGAGATTAATGATATTGTTAATTCCAACTTTAACCTAGGTAAGACTATTCTTACGAATATGATAGTTAGGAAAATCCTTATATCCCTACCTAAAAGGTTTTTACCTAAGATCGCTGCCATTGAAGAGAGTAAAGACTTAGATAATCTAAAATTAGAGTAACTTGTAGGAAACCTTCATGTGTATGAGAGCAAACTTTCTGGATATAGAAAGCCCAAGAACATGGCTATGAAAACCGTGAAGGAAGTTACCCATGATTCACTAGATGATGATGAGAATGATGATACTCTCACAGATGCTGATATGGCCATGTTTGTGAACAAGTTCAGGATATTTCTTAAGTTGAAGAAGAGTGGTTATGGCCCTGATAGGAGGAGTGATGAGAAACCTAGAGAGAGTAGCTGTTGTAGAAAAGAGTCTAGAATAGAAAATGATAGCAAACCTCGAGCTATTTAATACCATGGATGTGGAGGTTTTGGGTATATATATATATGTCATATGTCACTAGATAATAACATAAGAAAAAATTATGAGAGAAAAAAAAAAAGAGAAGATTCTTATTCTTTTCAGAAAGCTTGTGTGATGGTGACATTTTCATTGCTTTTCATAGAAACATTGATGATTAATTCTTGGGGTTTTTATTAAAAACCCCTATAGAAAATAACTAAGATGAAAAAATATAAGTGAATTTTTTTAGTCATATTGAGGATAAAATTACCAAAATGAACAACAAATTAATAAAAATAATAACAAAAATGATATTTTTCTCAAAAAAATAAAAAGTGCACATCCCATATGCCAGCAGATGACTGTGTGTTTAAAAATCCATTTATTCACTTAAAATTTAAAAATATAAATATCTCCTAAAATATAAAGTATTTCATAAAAAAATTATGTATTATCGATTTACAAATTATATAAGCTTTAAAACAAAACTAAATGTTGATATGATCAAAAATACAATCATATTTATAAGAGAATAATGATTTCAAATTAGTCATTTTCAAATACTCATATTTCTTTCATCCGGACTCCAAATTTCAAATTGTAAAACTATACACACACTTAACATATATACTTACAATTTTCATTAACAAACCTTTCTCAAATTTGAACTTACGTAAGATCGAAGTTAGCTCGAAATTTATTATGTATCATTTCATATTGACCTCTGACAAAGTCATATTTTACCTCAGTCGCATTGGTGACTGAAAGTTGTGTTATGTGTGTCTCAGTCACATTGCTTACCTTCAGTCACATTAAATGCTTTAATCACATTGCCGACCCTCGGTCATATTGAGTATGGTCACAATCACATTTTATTTAATTCACAAAGAACTTAATCACAATCATATTTTTACCCATAGTCATTATATGACTATTAGTTAGGTAATTGATAATTTAGACATTGGTGTGTTTCAATCATATTTGTAACTATATTTTTTTTATCTGCTGTCATAATGTGAGTATCAGTTAGGTGACTAATAATTTAGTCATGAGTGTGCCTCAATCACATTTGTAACTTCGTTTACATTGTGACTATATTTTTTAAACCCAAAATCACACGATGTAACATCAGTTAGGTGACTAATAAATTAGTCATGGGTGTGACTCGGTCATATTTATGGCTCAATCACATTGTGACTGTGTTTTTTTTTACCTATAGTCATAATTTAAATATTAGTTAAATGACTAATAATTTAGTCATATATATGCCTCAATCACATTTATGACATCAATCAGATTTATTACCTCAATCACATTATTACTGTGTTTTTTCCTACAATCATGGCAATTATGTGTGTGGCTGAGTGTGTATTTTATTAGCCACAGTCAAATGACATTATAAGTGGTTTCATCCACAAACCATAATTACCGAAGATGAATTAATATTTAATGTGTATTTAAAGTAAAAATAAGTGATTTCAAAATGCGGCGCATATGTTCAAATCTTATGGAAGTTAAGGGACTAAAAATATATATAGACTTGTATACCCATTTATCTTTTAAAGCGAAAAAAATGTTGTTCAACATTGTTCATGTGAACAATACTATTTTTTTTAATAGATAAGGGGTAAAGAGGAAAAAAATTAATTTAAACCTCTTACTAGTCAAAAATACTAAAAATGAATAAGAAATAAGTTTAGAGGTAAGGTTTTTCTATAATAAGTTTCTAAAACGGGACTAAATAATAAATTTCTAATAATTCTTTGGTATATGGGTGGCGTGGTACCACCGGTCAATAAATATATAATATGTGGAGTTATATTAAATATAATTATCATTTTTTTATTTTTTATTTTTTATTTTTACACATATAACAATGGGTAATTCTTTGGCATAATACTCGGTATCAAACATATGATGTTGTATTAAATATAATTATAATTTATTTAGTTATTTTTCACTATTTTAGCACGCTTGTCAATATATCATTAGATTATTATATGAGTGTTGCATAATAGAATTTTTCCATGATAAAATTTTATTAAATTATTATATGAGTAACGTGATATTAAGTAAATTTTTTTCAACCATGAGGTGGATAGGGATACATTTCAAAGCAAAATCAAGTTTCTTAATGAAATTAATAGTTCTAAACTACTTATTTAAATTCGGCCCATACTTGCTATTGATATAGCCCATGCTATTTCAAAGAGACAAACAACTATTATTATACACTTGCTTAATTTTCATTTCAAATCTTGTATATATCAAATTTACACTAAAATTATTACTTTTTTTGGTGTAAAATATCATTTTTATAATTATTTTTTGAGTGTAAAATATATCTTTTACTATTTTTATTGTTGGGTTTGTAAAAATGAGATCATAGTCAATATCATTTTTAGTAATTTTTTTTTTATTTCACAAATATAAAAATAAAAATTCAGCATACGATAATTTAAAATAAAAATCATAATGAATTAAAATTGTTTGATAAATTTTTCATCAAATATTTTTACTAACATAGGCTTTTAATAAATTTTGGTTAAAAACATTATTGTTTCGCAATATATTGACCCACGAGGTGGTTTCATTGAACTTTATTTTTATATTATATAATAGCTATTTAATTTTATTTTTTAGATAAAACATTACAGAGCGGCTTAGATCTGAAGTATTGTTTTTTTTTTTAGCACATCATATGGCACCAAATATTTATAATTATTTTAGGGGTTTTTATTTAAAAACAAAAAACAAAACTCAAAACAACTACAACGATGACAAAAAAAATTAATAAAAAAATAAAATAAAAAATCCAAGTTGGTTAATGGTAAAATTACCAAAAGGACATCAAGTTTAATAAAAATAAAAACCATGGGCAGACCACAATTTCCTTCATGTGCCAAATGATTTAGACAGATGATTGCAACTAAGAATTAAAAATTCTGATTTCTTTACATTTTTTTAATTTAACAAGTAAATATCTCTCAAAATATAAAGTGTTTCATGAAAAAGATTAGATATTATCAATTTACAAATCATAAGCATTAAAATATGTATTATTGTCGATATGTTTCGATAAACGAAAAAATGAGTCAAAATGCATATATGTTTATAAAAGATTGATAATTTCATATTATTCATATTCAGATACTTATATCTCATTCATTCATACTCTAAATTGAAATTTGTAAAAATTAACAGTCACTTAACATTAATACATATAACTTTTATTAACGAATCTCTCTCAAATTCAGACTTCCACAAAGTCGAAATCATTCTCAAAATTATTGTATCGCACATACTACATATTCCTGATGGTTTTCACTAAAACGAATATATTTTTCTACTCGAACATCTGATATATAATTAGCATAAACTTACAAAATCGTATCATAGATGCCTATAATATTTAAAAAGGAACCAAAAGCTAATTCCAATTAAGCATCAATGTAGAAGGTGTCACAATCATATTGACCCTCAGTCACATTGCTTATTTTAATCACATTGAACTGAATCGCAATCATATTTTATTTTAGTCTCATTAATGACCGAAAGTTATATTCTATATGACACCAGTCACATTAATATCCTCACTTACATTACTTAACTCAATCACAATCACATTTTACCTCAGTCACATTGGTGAGTGAAAGTTATATTTTATGTGTCTCAATCACATTGCTTACTCTCAATCACGTTGTTGACTCTTAATCACATTGATGCATGAAAATTGTGTTGTGTGTACCTCTCTCACATTGATTACTATCAATCATATTGCTTACATTGATTAATATCAATCATATTGCTTACCTTCAGTTAGATTATTGACCCTTAATCATATTGTTGATTAAAAGTTATATTATGTGTGCCTTAGTCCTATATATTGCTAATCCTCAATCACAATCATAATTTAAAATATATATTACTTATTAAGAGTTGGAATTTTTATTAAAATTAAAACCAACAATTCCTTATATATAAGTTTAAGAATTTAAATAACATGTTAATATGAGCTAGCCCTTAGTGAAAAATCATTCACACACACATATATTTAGTTGTTCTAAATGAATTTGTTTCATGTTTAGTTGTTCTAAATAAATTTGATGTTTATTTTGTTCCTTTTATTAACTTCAAAATACCTTACAAGTAAAAATGAAATTTTATATACAACAATAATTGTTAAGATCCAAATTAACGTGCGCGTTGCTTGAAATCACTAATAGTTTAATTATATTGTAAAGAAAAAAGTTTTAAGCTTATCAACCCATCATGCCACCATCAAGGATTTTGTCCAAATTTAAATCACTATATTTTAACAATGTAATTTTTTTTTTTTTTTTTGAAATGCATAATCAATATTATTAAAATATCAAGATACACGAATTATCATATTTCACTCATACAGACTCTCGTCAAAAGATACAATCTTAATCACAAAATATGTATTAATTTATCAATATAAGATATCATATAATGAATATTATAAATACATACTGGTTCAATTATTATCCTACATTAATATATCGGGACGGATCGCGGGGATTGGGGGCAGCACTCCCGAAAGCAAAATAAAATTAAAAAAAAAAAAAAAAGCTAACCGATATTTTAATCACTGACGTGAACTAGTAATTTATTTTTTTAAGGTTCCACAAGTTTGACTTCAATTGGCATTCCATAGAATGACTCCTCATTTTGGCTAAAAGCCATTTAATTTATTGTTAATGATATTGAATATTGATGGATGCACCACCAACCTCCTGTAACTCTTTCCATCCGGACTTTTTATTTTAAAGACAAGTTGGATTCTTGGGAGTTTCATATAATACAAAACAAAATTAATATCAAGTATCATTTGTCAGCCTCGTTGAATTAATAAAATAAAAATAAAAATAAAAATGAGAGAGAGATTGGAATCAACTGCATGTTCATCTTTCAAAGAACATTAATTATTTTGTCCTTTTCTATATGAGATTAGATTTTTAAATGGTTGTTGCGACATCCATATCACTTAGTATTCCAATCTCATCTTTAAAACTATTGACTGAATTCGTTGATAAGTCTCCATACTAGTCATGGTAGTATTCATAATCTCATCTTTAACTTATGAGTTCGAATTCAAAGAGTGTGTTTCTTATAAGAGTCTGGGATAGCCGTGGATTTTACCTACACTGCTTAAGCCCGGAAAGAATGATTTGACGACATAATTTCCAACGGATCCAAAAAAAAAAAAAAAAATTCCCTCATAATTAAAAGAAATTATTCTAATATAACTCTTTAATCTATCTTTTCTCTTCTCAAAAATTTGGTTTGCAATGTGATTAAATCCTTGTGATTTTTTTTTTATAAACTTAAAATTCATTAAAATGATTTATTATGTTAACCCAAAACAATCTCATCTAAGAGCGGACAAATAATACTATTAAAGAAAGTATAATTATTCACATGTTTCAACACACCTAATCTCCAGTCTCGTGATCCTAAATTTTCTAATAATTATTTTATAGTCAAATTCATATATTTATAATAATAAATCAATCATCTCTGTTTATGTATTTTTTTTTTTTGTTTTAAATATAAGTTGGACTGTATTATAAAAAATTAAATAAGTTGGACCAATGACAAACTAATAATTAATAATTTAAATATCAGTTCGTACAAATAACTAATTAGATTAATTAGTGCACCAATTCTTTTGAGATTTTTTGGTTCAATGCCAGGTTGTTGTCGCCAAAATATAATAAGGTAAATGCATATTATATTCCGAGTCAATAATCCATTATATTTATATATGAAAATTACCTCGACACGTCTCTTTCACTTAAATATTAATATAAATTTATAGTTTTATCCTTGTTTAATTTAGATAATTAACATTATTTACAAAAACATGTAAACGAAAAATATGAATTATATAATCTTTTAAACAAAAAAAAATTAATTTAATATATAAATGATTAAAATATATTAACATTTTATTATATTTGTTAACTTTTTATTTCTTCCATATTAAATTTTGTGTATGTTTATATACAATCATCACTAAATTCTAATAAAAAAAATTGTTAACCATTTCTCTAATTAAATTAGAAAATTTTAAAAATTTCTAATAATAAAAAATAAGTGAATCATTTCTGTAATGAAATTAGAAAATTTTAAAAATAACAATAATTTCTAAATCAAAAATTATTTTGTATTTATATTTAATTATTTGCCCTCATATAAAATATATTTTACGTGATTAGAAATTACAATATTAATTTGAATAATGAAAATAAAATAATTTTATTTATTGTTAATCTCCTTCTTAATTTAAATAATTTTGTTTTTTTGTTAGTTAATGTCATTTATTGTAATTATCCAAATTTATAAAATGTAAGATTGTCAAACTTTAGAAGATATTGTGTTTTTGGAAAATTTTCAAGATATAGAATTGCGATGGGAACTTGAATTAAAATACATGGATGCAAAGAGCATTTACCCAATGAATATTATATAAAACAATAATGGTAGTCAAATTTTGATTAAAAATATATAATAAAAAAATATACAATTTATTAATATACAATCCCATTTTCAAAACCTTCTGACTCAGTCGGCATAAAGTAATTGTCATTACAAAGAACAAAAGAAACGCGCAAGCGAGTGACTCAGATTTGATATTATCTTCTTCTTCTTCCTTTTAAAAAAAATAAATAAATAAAAAATAAAAAAATTTACAGTAATTACCTTATGGGGATTATATTTTTTTATATATTTTTTAATTTAGTCTTATAATAATTCAATTCACTCTTCATGCATGTGAGCTAGGGATGATATTTGGATCATGATTCGTTTATTCGTTCGATTCGATTCGCTTTAAAGCGAATACGGATTTGAAAAAATGAATTCGTTTAATAAATGAGTTGATTCGATTCGATTCATTTATTAAATGAATCAAATATGAATTTAAGCTCATTGATTCGTTTATTCGTTTATGATTCGTTTTATTATTCTATTTACTAGTTCTTGTTATTTTTCAATTAAGATTCGAGAAATTATAGCTAATTACCATAGAAAAAATAATATTTTCGATATTTGGTGAGATATTTTTATTAAATATATTAATTACATATTTCATATATATATATGAAGAATTACTGTGAATCAAGTGTGGTAAATTATTTTATTAAATAATATCATGATTAAACGGATATTCGTATTCTATTCGTTTAATAAATGAATCGAATATGAATCCTGATATTAGGATTCGTTTAATAAATAAATCAAATACGAATCCATCACATTTCGATTCTATTCGTTTAGGATTCAATACAAAATCGATTCGTTGATTCGTTTTATCACCTCTAATGTGAACGGATTTTGAACCATAAATCTTGTTCTTCCAATAAAATAAATTTACCAACTAAATTAGATGGCGACAGCAATAAAGTTATGGGGATTGATTTGCAAAATCAATGTATCATTTTCAAATGATGATTAAAATTTACGCTATTACTTTATAGTCAATAGTCAATGGTCAAAACAAAATAGATTATTGGACATATAAACGCATGCAATGACAACACAGTAGTCATCTTATATAAAAACAAACGCAATCCTTTTTTTTTTCTCGAGGACATTTTATAGGTCTTTATAGATTAAATTGAATAATCTTTATATTTTAATTTAATTATAATTATAATATAACAGTTTATATATAGGAAATATAGAAAATCAAACTAAGAAAGGAAAAATATATATATGAATAAGAGGAAAATCTTCCTAAAATAGGAAATTATAATAGAGAATGGACTTAATGTAATTTCTGTTTTCCTTAACACCCACCTCCCCCCTCCCAAACTCAAGCAAGTGGAAGAGAAGTAATCTTGAGTTTGGAAATCAACTCACGAAAACGATCTGGAAGCTGAGGTTTGGTAAAGAGATCAGCATGTTGCTCTTCAAAGGCGATTTCACGAAGTCGGACAGTGTCTTGAATGATATGTTAACGAACAAAGTGACAATCAGTTTTGATGTGTTTCGTGTGCTCATGGTAGACATCATTATGCGTGATGTAAATGACAATTTTATTGTCACAGTAGAGAGAGGTAGCATGGGAATGAGAAACACTCATGTCACTGATAAGCCAGAGAAGCCAAATGACTTATTAGGTAGCATTAGCAATCGCATGATATTCAGATTTAGTATTGGAATGAGAAACCTTTGATTTTTTTCTTGCTACACCAAGAAATTAGGGAGTCTCCTAAGAAGATGTAGAGACCAGTTGTAGAACGCCGATCAATGAGATTATCTGTCCAACTAGCATCAGAGTAGGCACGAAGCTCAAGAGAGGAATGAACTGAAAAATGGAGACCATGAAATAAAGTGCCATTGATGTAGCATAGTAAATGAAGAACAACTTCATAGTGAGCAGAGCGGGGTGCTGACATAAATTGACTAACAACATGAATCGCATAGGCAATATCAGGCCGGGTAATTGTTAAATAAACCAAGCTACCAATGAGCTGGCGATAGAGAGTAACATTAGGAAGAGAAATACCATCGGTCATTGTAAGCTTAATCTGAGGATCAATAGGAGTATAGGTGATCTTGCTATCGGTCAACCCTGCCCGAGCCAGTAAATCAGAAGCGTATTTAGGCTGAGATAGATAATAGTTAGTCTGATCAGAGAGCACCTGAAGACCAAAAAAATAATTGAGAGTACCAAGATCCTTCATTTTCAAAATGGTGTTGAAGAGAGGTCTTAAGTTCAAAAATATCATGCATATTGTTGCAATATTTTATACCGTACCGCAAGTGTACGGTGTCAAGTTTTAGTATAAATGCGTTTAGAATGTCGAAGCCATAGGGATTGCGTTAACTCGCAGTAAATACTACAATTGATAATCCTAAATTTATTTAGAAAACAAATAATAAAGATTTAATTAAATAAAATATAAAATAATTATATAGGAGGGACTAATACGATAGAGATTCTAGAGTCTGATTTCACCTAGTTATCTCATATATATTTGTCATGCCAATTAATCATTGTTCAGTTATATTTTTTTATAAGTCAAGACTCCGAAAATATACACTCCCTCTCCAAGTATCAGTGAAAATATCATCAATTACAGACTTCGATATCTCTATAAAAATCTAGTAGTTAACAACTCGTTACACTTTGTGATTCTATATTAACGACTTCAAATGAACTTATATATTCTCTCAAACTCTATAAAACTCCTAGGATATATTCTCTAGATCTATTAAAAATCTTCTCTCTCGAGTGATAGATTCTAAACATTCATCATCTTAATTGTGACCAGCAACCAAGAAGCATTAAACTCAAAAGAATATAAATAAACTTAATAAAACTTCATAACAAAATTAGCAGACAATACAAAGGTTCAAGCATCAATTACATCATTCTCCAAAATTAAGGAGTTAGTTCATGACTAAATATAAAAATAATAAAAACATGTCATGAATCTAATGGAAATCATTAAAGTTCTAAGAAAGAAACAATAAGATAAAACCTGAATTGAATCTCTTCCTCTTCGGACGTCACTGTCTTCGTCTCCTCTTGTCGCTCTTCGATCCTCATTCATGGATCTCTCTAAAAATTATGTGTTTTGTGTTTTGTGCTCAGTATTAGCCTCCATTTTGAGCCTTGGACGAACTAATCTATTTATATTAGAGCCTTGTAGTCATTGGGCATGTAAAAACCCTAAAATCAGCATTCTGGGTCGCTGCGGGGCGCCGCGTCGCGACGCGCAGGCATGACGCATCGCGACGCGTGGTAGGTTCACTGGTGGTTTGATTTCCGCTTTTCTGCTCTTCCCTCATGCTTCTGATGCATCTGTATGGTCCCAAAACACGTATAAATACCCCAAGATCCATATATTGATGCTTTCTACAAATAAGACATAAAATAAACTACAAAGTATATTAAATGATACGGAATCTAACAAAATAGTAAGCTAAGAATGCATGAATAAGTGAGTATAAACCACACTAATCATATATCATCCATTATGATAATCATATCATCCACATAAAGAATAATAGAGCCATGATTTGTCTGTCGAAGAAAGTGTTTTGAATCATAGGCACTGGAAGTGAACCCAAATTGATGAACAGTGGTTCTGAATTTCTCAAACCATGCACGAGGAGTTTGTTTAAGACCATATAATGTCTGATGAAGTTTACAGACTTTAGGAGGAGGATGAAGGTAGCCAGATGGAGGCTTCATGTAAATTTCTTCAGAGATATCACCATTAAGAAATGACTTCTTCACATCCATCTGAAATAATATCCACTGATAAGAGGCAACAACAACTAGAAGGCTGCGAACTGAAGTGAGATGGACAACAAGTACAAAAGTCTTTTCATAATCAATCTCATATTCTTAAGAAAATCCATTAGCAACAAGTCAAGCTTTATACCGTTCAAAAGAGCTATCAGATTTCGTCTTGACTTTATATATCCATTTGCACCCAATCGCAAACTTGTCCGGTGGAAGATCAACTAAATCTCATGTGTGGGCTTTTGCAAGAGCCTGCAATTCTTCAGTCATAATTTGCTGCCAAATAGGGTTAGAACTAACCTCGAAGTAAAATTAAGGTTCATATAGAGTAAGAGTAGTTAGAGGTAGCCACCGGTCTGATCGGTTCCGAACTGGAATCGAAACTGAATAGTTCCGGTTCGGTTTTGATTCCATTCCATTTTTTAATTTTAATAATGATTTAAAAAAAAATAAAATGGTTCCACCGTAGAACCGCTGGAACCGAACAGTTTCAGTTCGAGCCGCTGGAACCGTCCAGTTCCAGCGGTACTTTTCAGTTCGATCAGGGGTGAACCCTAATTGAACCAAAAATTTTCGGTTCCAGTTCAGTTTCGATTCCGATCCGGAACCGTGGCCACCTCTAAGAGTAGTAGAAAAATAATGAAAATCTCAAAGTTTAATAGGAAGTTTTGTCACCATAATATAACAACAAATAGAATGAGGATTACCTGAAGAAGATAGATGTGTACTGAAGGTGTCAGTGATGGATCCATCAGACGATACAAGCAATAGGAGATCAGCTGTAGAAGGGTCATATGTGGGAAGCACGTCAGAGTCATCATTGGGAAACAATTTAATAGTGTTATCTGTAAAGAGGGTATAAGGCGGGGAAAATATATACTAAAATTTAGAAATAGATGAAAATATTTTATTTTCCCAAAAGGTGACATGATGAGATATACAAAAGCGATTGGAGATTGGGTCCCAACATCCATACAATTTATGCTAAATGTCATATCCTAAGAAACAACACAACCGAGCCCGGGGTTCTAATTTCATGTGTACATGAAACTGAAGAAATACAAAGCAAACACAACCAAAGACTTTAAGAATGTTATAATTAGGAAGTGTACCATGGGGTTTTTCATACGGTGATTGATTTGCAAGGATATAAGAAGGGAGTCTATTAATGGCATAGACACTAGTGAGGGCAGCTTCGCCCCAGAAACGTTTCGGGCATGAGGAAGAGATGAGAAGAGCACGAACGATCTCTAAGATATGTATGTGTTTGCGTTCGGCTCTCCCATTTTATTGATAGGTTATGGGACAAGAGCGATGATAGATAGTTCCATTTTGGTCAAGAAAGTGTAAAAAATATGAATCCTTATATTCCATGGCATTGTCAGTGCGGAAAATTTTAATAGGACAATTGAATTGAGTCTTAACCATATTAGCAAAAGTTTGATAAAATGTAGGAAAGTTCGATTGATTCTTCATAAGATAAAGTCAAGTGTAACGAGAATAGTCATCAATAAAAATCACAAAATACTTAGAGCCAGCCATAGTAGGAGTAAGAGATGGACCCCAAATATCAGAATGTACCAGGTCAAAGGGGGAAGATGGAGTCGAAGTACTATTATTAAAAGATAATGCAGTTTGCTTGCCTAACTGACAAGACATATAATCAAATTCTTTATTAGAAACAGAACCTAAATGACCACTAGGAGCTAATAAACACAAAATACTTTGAGTCAGCCATAGTAGGAGTAAGAGATGGACCCCAAATATCATAATGTACCAGGTCAAATGGGGAAGATGGAGTCGAAGTACTATTATTAAAAGATAATACAGTTTGCTTGCCTAACTGACAAGACATATAATCAAATTCTTTATTAGAAACAGAACCTAAATGACCACTAGAAGCTAATAAACGTAAACGACTAAGAGAATAGTGACCCAACCAAGAGTGTCATAGGCTGAGAGACGAAACATGTGAAGTAGATGAGCAGAGTAACGCTTGGAAAGGTTTTGAGGAAGATGAATGCTGATGAATTCAAACAAACGACCAATTTTACAGCTTATCCTAGGCGTCTGGCCAGTCCGTGAATCCTACATAGAACAATTAGAAACAATAAATAGGACATTAAAATCGAGTTCACATAATTGGACATAATTGGTCGACAGAAAAAAGATTTAGAGTGAGTTTGGGTATGAGAAAAGTGTTAGACACATAGAGATGCGAAAAGGAAATGTGATCAAGATGAATGGGGGTTATAGAAGAGTCATTAGTAGTTTGAATGGTAGGAAGATGTGGTGGAACAAATGTAGAGGTAAACAGACTAAAGTCGGCAATTATGTGATTACAACAAGCAGAATCAAAATACCAAAAGAAAGTACCTGAGATAGTAGAGGAAGCAGAGATATTACCAAATTGGGAGGCTAGGGATTGGAAGAGGGAGGCAAGATCTTGAATATGTTGAGAGGGTCGAGGCTGCTCAGTATTACCCTAATCATTAGAAGCTATAGTGGAGAGACACAGTCGGCCCTTGAATTACCATAATTCCGGATGAAAATGAAAATGAAAATTTAAACGTAATTTTTATAAAGAAAGAGGAACGTTAAATTTTTGTTTTACTGTATTTAGAAACTTCGTAATTGATTCTCCTTGATTTTAAATTATGTAAAATCATTTTGTTGTTTATTTTAGTATTCAATTTTTTCATACAAATTTTGTTTTGGGTCTACTTTTACAGTAATTGTAATCTTATGATTTAAAAAGAAGAATTTTTACTTTATATTATTTTGCACTTATTCGGAAATAGTATAAAAATTTGTATTCTTATTTTAATAGATTTTCTTAAACTTTATAACATTATATTGAATTATATTTGTGGTAGTAATCTTTTGATTTGAAAAACAGAAAAAGTTATTATTTGCTTTTATTCGGCAATAGTATTAAAATTTGTATTCTCATTTTTTTTTTTTGGTATTGTAATTTTGCGAGATTAAAAGGTATCTAAATTAATAATTGGATTTATTGAGTGAATTTTCAATAGTAGAAAAGATAATATTTAATATGTTTACTTATTATAATAGCTTTCTTATTTAATTGGTATTATAATAATATATTTTTACCTTTTTAATTTGTATTCTAGTAATAATAAAATGAATTATAGAGATTAGTGCCACGTGACGTGCTCAGAAAATAACAATATTTATCAATATTTATTTTTTTTTTATTTTTTTGTATATGATAATTATGTTTTCGTATTATAATAAACTAATAAGCTTCTTATTTTCTTCATGTTAATGCGTCTTTTAAAAATATTTTTATGATAACTTTATCAATAATTATTTTGTTTTCTTATGTTTACCTTTTACATGAAATTATGTTTTCATATTATAATGTACTAATAGTCATAAATTTCTTATTTTAATTATTTTTCTTTTGATTGATCCCTGTTTTGACATGTGACATAGTTTTTGATGCCACAATATAGAAGTTTTCTCTCCGGAATCCAGTGATGCCACCGATGCAATTGCTTCATGAATTGAGTCTCCCAATAGCATATACAAGTTTGTTGAGACATTTTCATCTTTCAAGACTGTAAGTGCTCATTTCACCATCTTTAATACCTCGTTTTCAACAACGGTCTTGTCTAAGGTCATCTAACTATCCAATTGACAGAAGATTTTTCTTCATTCCCACAACATGTCGAACATCTTATACAGTGCGGATAGTACTATCGTACATCTTTATTTTGATGGCTCTAATCCCAACAATTTTCAAGGCATGATCATTGCCTAGAAAAACCGATACTCCGAAGACAGGTTCATAATGGCGGAACCATTCTTTCCTAAAGGTCATGTGCCATGTTGCTGCAGAATTAACCAGTCATGCATCACTTAGTTATTTTTTGCTATCATTGGACATCATTGCTACTTCACTGTAAAGTGCGCCAACTTCTTCAGAAGTACTTGCAATACATCCCTGAGATTTTATTACAACATGAGCTTTTTCTGTACCATTCTTCAGATTCCAATAATCTTTCATGACGTTCTATTTTCTTGCGACAATTGTAGAATTTAACATTTTTCTTAATTTTTGATTTCGATCTATCATGGTTTTGACTCCCCACTTGGCCACGTTTCGTTGATCTCCCTCTTGTCATCGACAATGCTTTTGCCTTCAGAAGTACTTGCAACACATCCCAGAGATTTTATTGCAACATGAACTTTTTCTGCACCATTCTTCATATTCCAAAAATCTTTCTTGACGTTCCATTTTCTTGCCACAATTGTAGCATTTAACATTCTTCTTAATTTTTGATTTGGATCTACCATGATTTTAACTCCCTTGAGCCACATTTCGTTGATCTCCCTATTGTCATAGATAATGCTTCTGCTTGTTGTGAATGTTGGGGTTTTTAAAAGAAATTACGGGTTGGCACAGCAGAACGCGAAAAATCGAATTTTCCGATTTCAAAAATTTTTCTTGGAACAATTAAATAAACATATTTATTTAATTAACCAATTTTAAATTCTGAAATTTCAACCCAAGAAATCAGATTTCTCATAATTTCCAAATGACCCCAAAGTTTTACAAATTAATTATTTTGGTCCTTAAATATTTAAAATCATATTTAATTGATTCCAAATCAACCCACAATAATTCATACATGTCAAACACATGAATTTATAATAAAGTCCAGAAACTTTTCAGATTTTACCGAAACAGTCCAGATTTTTCAGAATTTACGAAACTACCCAGTTTTTTCAATTAATTATAATTTGGCCCAATTTGTTCAAAACACATCAAGATCAAATCCAATCAATCCCAAATTTGAAATACATCAAATATACATCAAATTATATCATATATATGAAAAACCCCAAAATTGGAATAGGTTTAGAATCCTAATTTCATAAATTAGTCCAATTACACAATTTACATTAAATTGAATTAATTCAACACTTTAATCCATCAATTACCACACCAATCAAGTCTCACCATTATGAAATTACCCAAGAACAATTTTAGGTCATTTATGAATGGCTATGCAACTCTAGAATGGCATTATTAATTTTTAATCAATTTATTAAGTTTAATTACACTAATTAGCTTTATAAATTAATTATACATGCTAATCACATCCAACAAGCTTCCAACAAATTTAATTATAAACTAGAGAGTAGAGACATTAATCTTAGCAACACAATTGAAGATAAGATAAATAGAAACAATTTCTATCTTGAAAGAAAATGAGAATTACTTACAAAATTTCAAAAAATCCTTAAGTTTTTCTCTTTGATTTTTCCCTTCAACTATCTCTACTCATTTTGCAATTTTGGTTTCTCAAACTCACGTAAGTCACTTGCTGGAAAACTCATTTTTATTTTTGCAATTTTGGTTTCTCAAGCTCACGTTCTTTTGCTCACTGGAAAAACCAACTTGAAAACAAAATATTTTTGCTCTATTTTTGTATTATGGCTGATTATCAAAGAACAAAATAAAAATAACAATTATTCTATTTTTTTTTCAACTTTGATTAGCCCATATTTTACTTTAATAAATATAACAAATATCTAATAAAGTAAATTTACAAATGGGCCAATGGAAACAAACCATCATAAAGCATAAATCATTACTTTAAGATATTTTGTAATATTAATTAATTAATTATTTAACAATTAAATAATTAAATAATAAATATAAATATCTCAAATATAAGTATTATATTTACATTAAATATCTCAAATACATATATTAACGATGAATGTTAAATATCACAATTTGATATTTAATTAATGTGTATTTAATAATATCAAATATTAAATACAAATACACATGAATTCGGGAATGACGATCAAGTCCCGATTGCATGTATTTTTCATTTAACCATTAAACGAGTTATAAATAATCAGTATTATTCATAATTGTTGCCCTAGTGCTCTATGAGTATATCTCATTAGTGATACTCTCTAGATTCAGACATATCTGTCACGAAATCTAATTTCGTGTCCATAATTTACCCATCCGTAAATTATGACAACCACAGATAAACTCGCTGAATCATACAGGTTGAGGTCAATGTATACGTATAATCTCTCCATCACAGGTATCCAGATTATCCCAGAGATATAGATTTAAACGTCAATTCTCCATAGGAATAATCTCGTCGACGTATCAATTAGAAATCTTTAAATAACATTCAGAACTCACTTCCGAAGTATACTATGACCATAGATTTAACATATTGCTAATCACAAATGGACTACATATGCTCTGTACATAGAACTGACGGATCCTTTATTGATACTCACAGGATATCATGAGCATGAGTCCACACCCAACGAACAGACGGAGGTCTGATCTAAATAGATCGGTGACGTGACTGTCATCTAAGTGTGGAGGATAACTCATATATCCACAGTGGTATCTCAAGTCAAAGAATCAATATGTTACTCAACCCGAGAAGATTCATATTAATGTTGGTGTACCATCTATTAGGAAATCTTCGGTGAGTCGTTAAGTGTTTATCAAATAAACACCTACACGTCTATATGAGTCTCCCAAGACTCATGGTTCATTGGGATAAACCATCGGATCAAGTCCGATATATGACATGTACTAGTCTTAGCGGATTTTACTAACTGACCCGTGTCGGTAAATCTTGACCAGAAACTTAATTTAAGGATATACAACTTATAGTGATACTTCCCAATGTCAATTACAAACTATGTTGTAACTATGCACTACGTTGTAAATCATGAGGTCTTTGTCTAATATATATATATATATATATATATATATATATATATATATATATATCACTAAACCGGATTTAGTTTCAATTTAATCGAAATTAGATCGAATATGTATATAAAAGACAAGAGGTGCTACCATTTAAATTAGTAATATTATGGAAAAAAAGGTATTGCTCGTATTCATGAATCGGACATAAATACGATTTGGATTGGCGCTCAGAGCACCAACCATAACAGTGAACTAGATGATATGTCTTTCTCATTTTTGCGTTTGGACTCATATTCCAGAGCAGCAGCTGTAACTTTGTCAAATATTAGATTACCGGTGATAATTTTACTTGTCAAGTTGATGATAAGTTGATCATACGAATCAGATAGACTTTGAAGTAGAATCTTCGCACGTTCATTTATAGATATATTATAATCCAACACAGTGAGTTGATAAAATATTATATTCAAGTTGTTGATGTGATCTATCATGGATGTGGACTCACTCATTCAAAGAGTGTAAAGTATATTCTTCAAGAAAATCTTGTTGTGTAGTGACTTGAACTCGTATAATTTGGTAAGTGCATTCCAAATCCCTTTTGCATTCCTCTTCTCTACAACGCTGGATAACAAAGAATCTGCTAAGGCTAGTCTCTTGCCAATTGTTGCTAAGCAATTGTCTTTTCTCAAGATTACCTTTATTTTAAGTTTCCATAGGGAAAAATTACTCCCGTTGAACTTCTCAATTTCGAACTTTCCTGCCATATTTCCGATGTCGATCAGCTTCTCATTTGAACCGGCTTTTACTATTTCACCATGAATAGTATCATATATATGAACAGTGCCATATACGTGAATAGTATCGTATATGTGAACAATATGTATATGTGAATAGTACTATACCGTATATGTGAACGATCCGTGAATAGTCTTCATGAACAGTAACTCTGAACCTGAAGCACTGATACCATTGTTAGGTGATCGTGGGATGAAGTTGGCACACAAGTAAAGTGAAAAATGAGAATAATTGTTAGTTTATGAGGCTTTGTCTACTATATAACAGTACAATAATAATTAGGAGGCTTAGCCTACCATAAATATTAACAATAAAATAAAACAATGAGACACATATTTAACGTGATAAAATCCTCAATGTGAGAGAAATATCCACGGGAAAATGTAGAAGGATTTCACTATAATGGAAAGAATTTTACAAATTCTCTTTAAAAATAAGGAGTGGACAATGTCACACTCTCTTAGAATATGAGAATTACAACTCTCTCACAAACTCTTAAAAATAAATAATATTATTCTCTCTCAGAATACATAGTCTTTGGTTGATAATGAATTAAGAAAATAATGAAATTGAATTTTTATTTATAAATATGAGATTCACTGTATAAATAATGATTTTTTTTATTATTTTCTTTTTACATGTGAGATTCGCCTATATAATTAATTAATTTATTTTTAAACTTATTTTAGTGGCTTTGACTTTAACAATCCGACCATTAAACCTCACAATATTTATTGAACCATCTAATACCCAACAGAAGTATTGATCAAGTTGTTGGGGGTATGCCTTGTTTACACACATTATCTAAACCCATATATTCCAAGTTTGTTATATGCAATTAAAGATGAAGTAAAAGAATATGATATTTTTTAGGAAATGTTTATTTAATAATATTATAATGACAATCTTATTTAAAACCGTTGTAATTTTAGGAAAATATTAAAATATATAATTGATTACATTAAGAATTTCATAAAAAAAATATCGCTTAAATTATTTTTTTAAAAAAAAAAGATCTAGCAGATTTGCAAAAGCTAACGAATTAATGAACACTGCTTGTTCCACGTGCAATTCGCTTTTATGAATAATGTGTAGATAACAATTATTACAATTATTACACGGTAATTGGGAAATCTGAATATGACAAAATTACAATTATAATTGTTATCCTCGGAGCAGACCCTAACGGCAGACCCTGAAAGCGGAGGCAGGGAGTGATGAGCAGAGGCAGAGGCAGATGGCAGAGGCTGAAGGCAGAGACTGACAGCAGATGCTGAGGCTGAAAGCAGAGGCAGAAGATGAAGCTGAGGCAGAGGCTGAAGCTGAGGCAGAGGCTGTTGGCAGATGCTGATGCTGAGGCAGAGGCTGTTGGCAGATGCTGAGTCAGGCAGAGGCAGAAGCTGAAGCTGAGGCAGAGGCTGTTGACAGATGCTGATGGCAGGCAGAGGCAGAAGATGAAGCTGAGGCTGAAGCTGAGGCAGAGGCTGTTGGCAGATGCTGATCTTTCCCGAGGCTTGTTGTAAAACAACAATATCCTTAAAACAAATTCATCCCCTACCGTAGGTGCAGTAGAACGTGAGACGATTATTTCCCATGATACAATGGAAACGTACGAGAAAGGGCACCACCAGACTCGTATCCAACGAACCACAAAGTGTTTGAACTCTCCTTTTAACAAAACAAAGAAAATGATCTTTCGTGTGTGTGCTATGTCTTTCTCTATTTTCTATTTCATATCTTGAAAACAAGAACTGATGTTGTTTATATAGGAAAAGAAAAACACATCTCAATTAATAGAAATTAACTTGCCAATTAAATTTCATAATGGGTGATGTTACACATTGTTGTAACCACTAAGCTAATTAAATTAGCACTAATGGAAATTAAACTATATAACCACCAAGCTAATTAGATTAGCACTTATGGAGATTAAACTTTGTAACCACCAAGCTAATTAAATTAGCTGTTATGGAATTACAAAAGGCTTGAAAATTGTGAACTTTGAGCAACAATTTCTCATTCACCCAAGCACCATTTTAAGCATATGAATATACCATTTCGAAGTACTCACGGAGGAGTATTAAGCATATGAATACACCATTTCGAAGTACTCACGGAGGAGTATCCGAATCATTCAATAACAACCACTAACACGAAGTGGAACATGCTTAAAATTGAGCCTCAAAATGCTTATAAATAAGCATTTTTCCAACAATCCCCCACATGAATGAAATTGGCGAAAAACGTCGAATAAAATTATTTTCATAAAACATTTTATTTTGACCTAGAAGAGTTCAACGGTTCAACACCTACATAGGATAGGTAGGCCACAGCCTTTGAACCTTCCCTTGTGAAAATATATCTCATTACTGACTGACAGTTGACGCGATGTCATTGAACTGTACTGTCGTTCATGTAATTGGAGAACACATATCACACAGATATTTTACCTACACATTTGAGTTCTCATTATTATGTTCATTTTGGCCATGAACATCTACCTGGTTCTGCAAGAGTTTCTAAAATTGTGCCCCGTACAATTCCCTTTGAAGCGGCCCCACTTCTCTCTCACATATGTGATTTCTTATTTAAGAGTATCTCGTAATACTCTGCTCGGATTCCCGACGCATAAGAATCATTAAAAGCTTTTGCTTAACCTCTATCCATACGAGCATCACTGTTTCATTTCATCATAGGAATGGACTAGAGGGTAACCTGTCTTTTACGAGTAGGTTGTCCCATTGAACCTAGATCTTGGGATCTCCAGTCAACAAGGTTGGGTTTTCCTTCGTAATAAACATTTATCTAATGGGCTTCAGTCCCATTCCCCTCGATGATTTCACAACTAACTCTCTATTTAACCCTTTGGTTAGCGGATCCGCAATGTTATCCTTTGACTTTACATAGTCAATCGAAATAACTCCAGTAGAGAGTAATTGTCTAACGGTATTGTGTCTACGACGAATATGTCTAGACTTACCATTATACATATTGTTATGTGCCCTTCCAATTGCAGATTGACTATCGCAATGAATGCAAATTGCTGGCACTGGCTTAGGCCAACTTGGAATATCCTCTAGAAAATTTCGAAGCCATTCTGCTTCTTCAGCACACTTGTCTAATGCAATGAATTCTGATTCCATTGTAGATCTGGCTATCACAGTCTGTTTGGAGGATTTCCATGATATAGCTGCACCTGCTAGTGTAAACACATAACCACTAGTAGAATTTGAGTCTTTCATGTCAAATATCCAATTAGCATCACTGTATCCTTCGACTACAGCTGGATATCTATGATAGTGCAACCCATAATTACGAGTAAAACGTAAGTACCTAAGTACTCTCACTATTGCTTTCCAGTGATCAACCCCTGGATTACTCGTATATCTGCTGAGCTTGTTTACTGTACAGGCTATATCAGGCCTTGTACAACTCGATAGATACATCAAACTCCCGATCACTCTAGAGTATTCTACTTGAGATATACCATCTCCCCTATTCTTTGATAGGTGTAAACTCACATCTAAGGGAGTTCTAGCCACAGCTGAATCATCATTGTTGAATTTACCAAGAATTTTGTCCACATAGTGCGACTGATCAAGAATAAGTCCATCTGGACTTCTCGAGATCTTTATTCCCAGAATGACATCTGCAAGACCCATGTCTTTCATGTCAAACTTGGATTTCAGCATATTCTTGGTAGATTTCACCATTTTGACATTACTCCCGACAATCAGTATGTCATCAACGTAGAGACATAAAATGACATAGCCAACTTCTGTCTCTCTGACATAAATGCATTTATCACATTCATTGATTTTGAAACCATTTGCCAACATGGTGTCATCAAACTTTTTATGCCACTGTTTCGGGGCTTGTTTCAATCCATACAAGGATTTAACTAACTTACAGACTTTCTTTTCTTGTCCTGGAGCTATAAAGCCTTCAGGTTGTTCCATATAGATTTCTTCATCTAAATCTCCATTCAGAAAGGCTGTTTTCACATCCATCTGATGTACCTCAAGATTGCGCAAAGCTGCAATCGCTAGTATCATCCTTATGGAATTTATTCTCGTTACAGGAGAATAAGTATCAAAGTAATCAAGACCTTCACGTTGTCTATAACCTTTAATTACAAGTCTTGCTTTGTACTTGTCAATTGATCCATCTGCCTTTATTTTCCTTTTGAAAATCCACTTGGACCCTAAAGGTCTACATCATGGAGGAAGATTCACTAACTCCCAGGTGTGATTTTGTAAGATGGATTCAATTTCACTATTGATGGCATCTTTCCACAAGGCACCATCAGCTGACCTTACCGCTTCGTTATAGCTTTGAGGATCATTCTCTAACAAGAATGTCAGAAAATCTGGACCAAATGATTTTTCCGTTCTAGCTCTTTTGCTACGTCTTAGTTCAGGTTCAACAACTTGTTGATCCTCTGGAACATTAATTTGTTCTCGGTCCTGACTATCTTCAATGATAGTCTCATGTGCCTTTTGTGCACATCTGAATTCGAATTAGTTTTACAAGGAAAAACGTATTCGAAAAAAGATGCATTCCTCGATTCCATTATCGTATTCTTGTGAATATCTGGTACATTAGACTCATGCACAAGAAATCGATAAGCATTACTGTTATGTGCATATCCTATGAAAATGCAATCAACAGTTTTTGGTCCTATCTTCACCTTTTTAGGTGGAGGAATGACTACCTTGGCAAGACACCCCCACACTCGAAGGAATTTATAGGAAGGTACTATTCCTTTCCATATTTCATAAGGAGTTTTCCATGCTTCTTTCCGTGGTACCTTATTTAAAAGGTAATTAGCTGATAAGACAGCTTCTCCCCACATAGTCTGAGGTAAGCCAGAACTGATTAACATAGCGTTCATCATCTCTTTCAAGGTACGATTCTTACGTTCCGCAATCCCATTGGATTGAGGCGAATAAGGAGCTGTGGTTTGATGTATGATTCCATTTTGTTCACAAAGTGATTCAAAAGGGAAAACATACTCACCACCACGATCACTTCTTAACTCCTTAATTCTTTTATTCAGTTGGTTCTCAACTTCATTCTTATAGAGAACAAATTTCTCTATAGCTTCGTCCTTGCTTTTCATTAAATACACATAGCAAAATCTTGTGCAATCATCAATAAAGGTAATAAAATATTTATTACCGCCTCTCGATTGTATTGAATTAAAATCACATACATCGGTATGAATTAGATCAAGTGGTTCAGAGTTTCTTTCAATACTATGAAAAGATGATCTTGTTAGTTTTGCCTCAACACAAGTATCACACTTATATTTGTTATCAATTTTAAAATTGGGAATATGATTCATGTTAATTAACTTTCGCAATGAATTAAAATTAACATGTCCTAATCTACCATGCCAAAGATTAGAATACTCAACAAAATAAGCAGAAGAACTAGCTTTATTGATATTTTTGGGTTTAACAACCATTACATTGAGCTTAAAAAGCCCATCAGTTACATACCATTTTCCCACATACATCCCATTTTTAGTCAAAACTACTTTATCAGACTCGAACACCATCCGGAATCCATGCTTGTTCAGAAGCGATCCAGACACAAGATTCTTCCGTATTTCAGGTACATACAGAACATTGTTCAGAGTCAACTCTTTCCCAGAGGTCATCTTCAGAATCACCTTTCCTTGACCTTCTATCTCAGATGTTGCTGAATTTCCCATGTATATCTTTTCCCCATTTTCAGCAGGCTCAAATGAAGAAAACATGCTCTTGTCTGAGCATACATGTCGAGTGGCACCAGTATCAATCCACCACTCTCTTGGGTTAGAACCCACCAGATTCACCTCAGAAACCACAGCAGAAAGGTTAATGTCTGAAACAGCTTGAGTCATGTTTTCTAGCACATTAGCCTCTTGTTTCTTTTTCTTCTTCGGCAGTCTGCACTCAGAAGACTTGTGACCCATTTTGTCACAATTGAAGCATTTTCCTTGAAATTTTGATTTCTTGGAAACTCCTCCTTTAGGGCCCATCTTTGACCCTTTGTTCTTGAGGTTCTTGTTCTTATGGCCATGTTCGACAACATTTGCTTTGGCCTCATGAGTCATTCCTCTCTTTTCAGAAACTCGGTTATCTTCCTCAATTCTTAGCTTAAGAACCAAGTCTTCAATGCTCATTTCTTTTCGCTTATGCTTTAAATAATTCTTGAAATCTTTCCAACCAGGTGGTAGTTTCTCAATTATCGAGGCTACTTGGAAGGTTTCACTTAAACTCATCCCCTCAGCATGAATTTCTGCTAGAATAATCTGCAGTTCTTGTACTTGGCTTATCACAGTTTTGGAATCAATCATTTTAAACTCTAGGAAACGGCCTACGACAAATTTCTTAGTACCGGCATCCTCAGTTTTATATTTTCGATCTAAAGATTCCCAAAGCCCTTTAGCTGTTTTCATTCCAGCGTACACAATGTACAAGGAATCACATAGCCCATTCAGCACATAATTCCGACATAGGAATTCAGAATGTTTCCAAGCTTCAATGGCACTGATGACTTGGATATCAATCTCACCCTCTTTGGGTACATGAGCATCTTCCTTTAGAAACCTCGCAAGGTTCAACGTGGTCAGGTAGAAGAACATTTTCTGTTGCCACCTTTTGAAATTCTAACCACTGAATTTTTCAGGTTTTTCCGCAGCAGGATTGACATGGCTCACATGTCCAACAGGTTGTCTAGCCATTGAGGCAGAAATACCTTGGCCAGCCACAACGGCTGCCATATTAAGCCCAGAGGCTGATGCAAGTTGGCCAACCGAAGGGGCTGCCACTGCACTTTGGTCAGCCACGGGGGCTGCCACAACATTCTGGCCAGCCGAAGAGGCTGCCATATTCAGATCTACTGTGTTTGGACTGATTTCCATATCCACAGAGTCAAATTTGTTTTAAGACTGTAGATAACAATTATTACAATTATTACACGGTAATTGGGAAATCCGAATATGACAAAATTACAATTATAATTATTATCCTCGGAGCAGACCCTAACGGCAGACCCTGAAAGCGGAGGCAGGGACTGATGAGCAGAGGCAGAGGCTGAAGGCAGAGACTGACAGCAGAGGCTGAGGCTGAAAGCAGAGGCAGAAGATGAAGCTGAGGCAGAGGCTGAAGCTGAGGCAGAGGCTGTTGGCAGATGCTGATGCTGAGGCACAGGCTGTTGGCAGATGCTGATGCTGAGGCAGGCAGAGGCTGTTGGCAGAGCTCAGAGGCAGAGGCAGAAATTGAAGCTGAGGCAGAGGCTGTTGACAGATGCTGATGGCAGGCAGAGGCAGAAGATGAAGCTGAGGCTGAAGGTGAAGCTGAAGCTGAGGCAGAGGCTGTTGGCAGATGCTGATCTTTCCCGAGGCTTGTTGTAAAACAACAATATCTTTAAAACAAATTCGTCCCCTACCGTAGGTGCGCAGTAGAACGTGAGACGATTGTTTCCCAGGATACAACGGAAACGTACGAGAAAGGGCACCACCAGACTCGTATCCAACGAACCACAAAGTGTTTGAACTCTCATTTTAACAAAACAAAGAAAATGATCTTTCGTGTGTGTGCTATGTCTTTCTCTATTTTCTATTTCATATCTTGAAAACAAGAACTGATGTTGTTTATATAGGAAAAGAAAAACACATCTCAATTAATAGAAATTAACTTGCCAATTAAATTTCATAATGGGAGATGTTACACATTGTTGTAACCACTAAGCTAATTAAATTAGCACTAATGGAAATTAAACTATATAACCACCAAGCTAATTAGATTAGCACTTATGGAGATTAAACTTTGTAACCACCAAGCTAATTAAATTAAATGTTATGGAATTACAAAAGGCTTGAAAATTGTGAACTTTGAGCAACAATTTCTCATTCACCCAAGCACCATTTTAAGCATATGAATATACCATTTCGAAGTACTCACGGAGGAGTATTAAGCATATGAATATACCATTTCGAAGTACTCACGGAGGAGTATCCGAATCATTCAATAACAACCACTAACACGAAGTGGAACATGCTTAAAATTGAGCCTCAAAATGCTTATAAATAAGCATTTTTCCAACATAATGCTAGTTTGACAAAGTGATTTGACAAGATTTTGATAAATTTGTGAAAAAGGCTAAAATGTCTTTTAATTGCTTTCCAAATAAGGAAGGGAAATAAATTAATCTATGTTTCACTTTATTCATGCAATTGTAAAAAGTCAAAAAATAAACGTGAAGTTTGACCGGCGTAAACACACACGTATAACGCAAGCGCACGTATCGTTCAAGTAGTATAAAAATATCGATCCCACGAGGACTTAATTCCTACTATTGTTATTAATTGTTGAATCTATTTATTTACAAATATCTAATTATAGGGAGAAGAGAATGATTGTTTGATTGGTTGAAAGTGGTTTTACAAAATAAATAAATAAATAAAAAGACAAAAGAAAATACTAAGGAAAATAACAAAAGACACAATGATTTAAGGTTGTGATTTCTTTTAATATCATTTTAAAGATGAAGTGGTTATCTTAAAGTTGGTAATATATTGATTTATTAACCTGGAACACTAAATTATGTGTAAGCCTCTGTCGATGGTCAGACACAAATACCCAGTTTAACCCAATTGAACCATATGTCTATGTCAACCAAATTATCTGAATTCATTAAGTTTAAGTTCCAATTATGGCTACCCCCGCCCGACAGGTATATTCCTATCCTGTAAGGAAATCTATTAAAGGGTTATCTATCCTCAAGGAAGATCGTGGGTTATTAAGTCTAAGGCTGAAACCTAAAATCCCTATGTCTAGTTCATTTTAGATTTACCATATCAATCTTATTGGTGATCAGACAACAAGAAGCAATAAACTTAAGACTTAATAAATAAACCTTTAAATTACCCAACTTTAAAATAATCCCTTATAAACCGGTGATATTAAAAGTCATCACAACCCCTAATTAACTAACACATAACTAGGATTATAAAAATAAAATACATAAAATAAAAATACTGAAAAGTAAAATAAAATAAAATGCTAAGGTAAAAGGAATTACTTTTACTATTACTAATTTAGATATCTCCCATAAAATAATATATAAACTTGTGTTAAATTTACCAACCGACCAGTCTGGCGGTATCCTTGATTAGTCAAATTAAGTCCAACCAGCCATTAAGGCGGAACCAAAAATAAATTTACCAACCGACCAGTCTGGCGGTATCCTTGATTAGTCAGGTTTAAAACAGATTAAAATTAAATTACCAACCGACCAATATAGCGGTATTCCTTATTAAGTCAATATTTTAAATAGTGAATATATTATTTTTACGGGAGATTAATCTAAATAGTAACAGTAAAAGAATTACCTTTCACCCTAGCTGGGGAAGTTACAACATCATGGTGAATAGTAAAAACTGTAAAAAGTAAAAAGTAAAAATTAAATTACTATTATTACAAAAGTAATTAAAATAAATTACAAACTAAAAAAAAATAAAAAAAAATAAAATTAAAATATTTTTAGAGAGAGAAACTCTCTCTTCATCAAAGAGATGAGAGAGAGAAAGGCACACATAATTCTGAAATTCGCGCAGTATTTAAAGAAATATTTTTCATTGTTCCAGCGTCGCAACGCCAAGGATCTCAGCGTCGCGACGCTGGATTTGTCGACGTGGCACGCTGAGAAGGCGACACGTCATCAAGGCGGCTGACTGTTCACGCGACACGTGTCAAGGCGGCTAATTCTCAATTATTGTGATGACGTCATTGATGACGTCATGCTGACGCGGCGACGACATGGCGATGACGTGGCATGACGTGGCGTGGCGGCTGACTGTTCACTTGTCGGCACAATAGGATTGCGACACGTGGCGACACGTGTCAAGTTGTGATTGGCTGAGGCTGACGTGGCAAGTTGACTCGGTTGACCTGCTGACGTGGACGATGATGTGGCATGACACGTGGCAAGGTTGACTTGTTGACCGATGATGTGGCTGATGACGAGTCGACACGTGTCAAGTCTGAGTGTCGGCAGCATATGATGATGACACGTGGCACGGCGCATTTTAGCAGATCGGCTGTGATGGTGACACGTGGCACGGCGCATTTTAGCAAAGTCAAAACTTCTCAAATTGTTGACCGTTGACCAGGCGCATGTTAGCAGATCCGGCTCACGCTGGGCGTCGCGGCGCGCAGTGTTTCAGCGTCGCGACGCGCAAAAGATAAAAATAATCCTGTTGACGCATTTTTGTCTGGTTTTGCCCCAAATTGCCTCCAGTGCTGTCCAAACTTTATTTATCTGCAAAATAACAATAAAACACATCAAAACATTCACAAAACTCAAGAAACTATACAAAATATTAAGTTAAATGAGTGAGAAATAGTGATATAAATACCACTCATCAAAGTTAACCATAAATTCACTAATAAAATTAGGGATGGTTTAGTCTTTTTACACATTTTATCAAAATTTTGCCACATCGCTTTTGTCAAAGTAGCATTATTTTTATTTTTTATTTTTGGAAACGATAGAAACCCCGCCACCAAACCACTCATTTTGGGCCGCGGCGCAGGTAAAACCACCGGCTGTCCCAGGCTCTTACAGGAAGTGCACCGAACCTCAAGGTGAGATCCTGTACCCTACACCACCAAGCCACACCCCTTGGGGATCAAAGTAGCATTACTTGGCTTTTACAAACTAGACCAATCAATGAGCAATGTTTATTTACTCTCATTCATTATATTTCCATGTGCTCTTACAAAATATTGATTCTAATAAGACCCGAGTATTTTAACCCTCATGTGCTCTATTATTACTTGATTATCCACAGACCAATCATTTACTTTAGGGATTCTCGCACTATTTATAATACTTCATTACAAGGAAGATAAACTGACACCGGTTACATTTCATTCATGTTTCCCACTAACTGGCCCACTTCCTAGAATCTCGGAACTTCTCTATTATAGGAGGTTGTCCAACTTAAAGAAATGGAAAGTAATTAATTGGATGTCTGATTCCTTATTTAGAAGATTCGTGTCATTAAGGAGCTAATATTTCGGGTTCATTCATTGTGTGACTTTTGCTTGCCTTTGTTGGAGACAGGCCTGATATGGACTTTCTATCGGGAAGTCCTGAATTCAGACTATGATGGAGGTTCTCGTATCAGATTCTGACGATAGGTTCTAGCTTCACACTCTGATGGAGGTTCTCGTATCAGATTCTGACGATAGGTTCTAGCTTTAGACTTTGATGGAGATCCTGATTTCATATGCTGGCGATTGGTTCTGTTGCTAGACTCTGATGATAGGTCCTGAAGGCTGGTTCTGATGGGAAATCCTGGAGCCCTCTTCGTCAAACCACATGTCATTTTACCACATGCTTGATTTTTCCACAAACAGTATGTTACTATACACACACACATATACATATACACACATGGTCAGACTCATGTATGGTTCATGTGAACTTTATGTGAATTGTAAGGGTTGATATAGACAAAAAAATCTTTTGTGGACTTTAACTGAACATGGACTATAAGACTGAAGCCTATAATCATAGCTTGAGTTTAAGACGACGTTATACAAACACGGCATAAAATTGCTATAATCATAGCTTGGACTTTTGTGGACTTATCATAGCTTGAGTTTAAGACGACGTTATACAAACACAACACAAAATTGATACCACTACTGAATTACTCTATCGACAAGGACGCCGCTTGTGACAGATCTTTAGCATATTATGATAATATATGCTGGCTTGGTGGCAAAGGATTTAAAGCTTAAATATCAGATTTTGAAAACTTAATTATCAGGTTCTGAGTTCGAGTATAGAGAGTGTATTCTTGTAAGAATCTGAGATAGTCGGAGGTTTTACGTGCATTGTTTAAGCCCGGGTTTGGTGGTTTGACAGTGATGTTTCCAATATTTTTATAAAAACATATTATTATGATAAAATCTTAAAAATCAAAAACCCATTTAACTATTAAGGGTGGACAAAAAAGTAACTGAAATTGAAAATCTGAACTGAAGTGATTTTTTTTTCGAAAATAATTGTTCAATATTTTAATTGAAAAACCGAAACGAATTAAATTAGAATAATTTTAAACCAAAACAAATTAAATTAGAATATTTTTTTAACTAAAAAAATCAAACTGAACCGAATTAATTGAATAATTTAGTTTATTGAATTTTTTAAAAATTTAATCATATTATATTGTTATTTTATAATTATATTTGTTATATTATTTAAATATTTTTAGTATTTAGTGATGATTATAATTTTTATAATGATGAAATATTTATAATTTTTTGTTTTGATTATTATTCTTTTTATTTTCCTACATTTTAAATAATGATTATATTATATGAAAATTTTTTATAGGTGTAGTTGTGATGATTAGATTCAATAAATATTATTAATTTATTATTATTATTATTAAAAAATTGAAAAAACCGAATTGTACCGAACCGATAATTAAAAATAATTAAAATTTGTTTTTAAAAAAAAACCGTACATTTACTGTTGATGGTGTTTTCAGGCACTACGGCATTTAAGACAGCACGACAAGGACGAAAGGGTAAATTTCCTTCCCTGGTTGACATCATGAAGAAGACCGACCACATCATGAAGAGACCGACCTCATTATGAAGGGACCGACCACTTTGGTTCAGTTAACCGAGCATTATAGAGGTCGGCAAGGACATTCTCAGCATAAAAGGATCGCCATGGCCGACCTCATGCATACCGACCAGATAACAAGGCGTGTTCAGGAAGGAAGAACATCCTATTCTTCGGATAATGAGACAAGATTATCCTACTATCACGGGAAAATTGATGAAATCAGTATCTTGATAGGACAAAAGGAGTAAAGGTAGTTTGAAATGAGGAAACCTTGTAAGAAAAGGAGATTGGCTCAACTAGGAAGCCTTGTAGGAGAAGGAGTCTAAATTCTGTTATTATAAATAGGAGGGGAGAGCATGTGTAAAGGATATCTGAAAATCATCACAAGAGTGAGAGATTAGAGTCATAAAAGTTCCAATTTGTAAGAGCAAAGGAGAGGTCTGAGAGGTGTATTTGAGTAATAAAAAAGTACCACCCTGTTCTTGTCCGTGGACGTAGGTCGGATCCCAAAATCCACCGAACCACGTTAAATCACCTTGTCTGATTGGCGTATTTTTCTTGTTTTCCGCTAAGTTTGCTTTTGGTTCCCTATAACCAAACAAATTCACAGTTGAAGGAGGATTCCCTCGGAGGTGATATTCCTATATTACCCTGAGACCAAAATCAGCCGTCAACAGTTGGCGCCGTCTGTGGGGAACTTCACAAAAAAGCAGTTCACGTGATAAGACAAATGGCGGAAGACGGAAATCCCCAATCAGGAGGTCCGACAATTAACTGGATGAAAAAGATGGAGGATAGTATGAGGTCTATGATGGATCGACTAGAAAGAATGGAAGGAGCAAACGAGGAACCTGAAACCGGGGCCGGCCAGAAGAGGAAAGAGAGGGAAAAAGGAAAAAGAGTAGTAGATATAAGCGAAGACGAGGGACCCAGAAAGAGAGGCCCTTATGGGATAAGATCTGAAGTAGTAGGAAGAGAGCCACGATCCGAAGACACATGGGAAGAGGAGGAACAATCACCCAACCCCTCCTCCGACAGTTTTTTCAACTCCGAGAGGAGGAATAGAGAATACAACGAAGACGTACAGGAGACCTCCGAGCTCAAGGAACGCCTCGCCCGGAACGACAGGAGAACAGAAGGACACAGAAGGCGACACGGAGGCACAGCCCGTGAAATAAAATCTTGGTTGAAAAAAGAGATGACCAGATGGGAAGAAAGCCTCAAGATCGGCGCGGGAGACACCCGAGGCGAGGAAGATGGGTCTCCCCTTACAGAAGAAATAAAAACAGCACAGTTCCCGAAGAGATTTAACATGCCGACCATGGCACCATACAAAGGCCACTCCGACCCAAAATCCCACATTGAGAATTTTGTCCTCCTGATGGAAGTACATGGGGTAACGGGCGACGCCGTATGCAAAGTATTTCCCTTAACTTTAGGTGGACCTGCCATCCTATGGTATAGAAGTCTGGCCCCGGGGAGCATCCAGAGCTTCTCCCAGCTTAAGAAATCATTCATCCGACACTTCAAAGGAGACTGCACCCCTAAAAAGACAATAGGAGAACTAAGGCTCATAAAACAGGGAGATGACGAAACACTAAAAAACTTCATTGAGAGGTACCACAACACCGTGCTCGAGGTCGGAGGATACGAATCCCAAGAGGCCCTGGAAAGTCTGAAAGGGGCCCTAAGGGTCGGGAAACTCTGGACCCACCTGAGAATCCATGAGACACCAGACTACGCTACCGCACTGGAGATAGCCAGGAAGTACGTCCTGCTCGAAAGCGAAGAAAAAGTATCCCGGAGGGGGACAACCACCAGAGAAAGGGTGATAAGGAGGGAAGACCACCGACGACCAGAGAGAGAATTCCGGAAATTCAATCCAAGACCCAAAGAATTCAAGCCAATAGCACAGAAGGATCAAGGAAAGAGGCCCACAACTCAGGTAAACCACGTGGTTCGAGAGGAGGCATACATCCCTTTGAGCAAGCCGCCAGGGGAAATCATCATGGAGATACGGGAGAAAGGCCTCTTAATAGAACCCGACCTCAGGAGGTTTCCCCCAGACAGGAAAAACAAAAGGTCCTACTGCCTACACCACAATCTAAAAGGGCACACAACCGATGAGTGCAAGGATCTGCGGGAGCAAATGGAGGACCTGGCCCGGAACGGGTACCTGAACAATTACATCGACCACGAAATCATGGCCGCCAGACAAAGGGCAAGGAATCGAGGGGTAAACGTCATCGCAGGAGGAGCAACACTGGCCGGGGACTCTAACCGGTCAAGAAAGAGTTACAGCCGAGCACGGGGAACAGAGGTGCTGAAAACAGAAAAAATCCCAAACCCCCAAGGAAATCGGTCAACACCCATTATGTTCACCGATGAAGACGCTCAGGGGGTAAGTTTCCCCCACGATGACGCACTGATAATCAAAGCAATGATCGGCGGCACAGAAGTGGACCGAATCCTGGTAGATCCGGGGAGCGCAGTAGACATAATTTCCAAAGAGACATTGGAGGATCTAGGGGTAGAACGCACAGCCCTAACCAAAGACAGCACCCCCCTGTACGGATTCGGGGGTTCGACGGTCATCCCCATGGGAAAAATTCAGTTAGCAATGACGATCGGGGCTGCCCCCAAAACCCGAACGATCATGATAAACTTCACCGTAGTAGACTGCATAAGCAGTTATCAAGTCATTGTCGGCCGCCCCTTCATGATGAAAACCAGGGCCGCAATGTCCTGTCATTACTTGAAATTAAAGTTCCCCACACGGGAAGGGATCGGAATCGTATGCGGAAGCCAGAAAAAAGCCCGCAGCTGTTTTGCCACTTTCTCACGAGAAACCCTCTGCGTAGAAAAAGGCACCAAGAAGAGACAGAGAGACGAGGATGACGAGAATACGAGGAAAGACCCTGCTCCTCGGCCCGATAAAACTGCACGGCTCGGATCAGCCGAAGAGTTGGAAGAAGTAAAACTGTTCGGGCCAGAGAAGAACATAAAAATAGGAGGAAGTCTAGACAAGGCCCTAAGAAAAGACTTGTTGGAATGTCTACAGGAGTACCCCGACGTTTTTGCATGGGGACACAATGACATGCCCGGGATCGACCCTAAATTCATAAGCCATCGCTTAGCAGTGAACCCATTACATAAGCCAGTAAAACAGAAGAGGAGAATATTCAACCAGGAGCGGTGCGGAGCAATAGCAACCGAGGTGGAAAAGTTGCTGAAAGCCGGTTTCATCCGGGAAGTAAAATACCCAGAATGGGTGTCCAACGTGGTACTGGTGAAAAAGTCTAACGGAAAATGGAGAATGTGCGTAGATTTCACCGACCTCAACAAAGCATGTCCAAAAGACAGCTTTCCCCTCCCAAATATAGACCAACTGGTAGATACAACAGCCTGCCAAGGGCTGCTGAGCTTCATGGACGCCTTCTCAGGATACAATCAAGTCAGGATGCACCCTGCGGATGAGGAGAAGACCACATTTATTACTGACCAAGGGCTATACTGCTATAAAGTAATGCCTTTCGGATTGAAAAATGCAGGGGCGACTTTCCAGAGACTGGTGAACAAAGTCTTCAAACCGCTCATCGGCACGACCATGCTGGTATATGTCGATGACATGATAACAATGTCCGAGGAACCAAGAGACCATGTAGTCGACCTGAAGAAAAATTTCGAACTCCTGAGGAAACACAGTTTAAAGCTCAATCCAGAGAAGTGTGCATTCGGGGTAGCCTCGGGAAAGTTCCTGGGCTACATGGTAAGTTCACGAGGCATTGAAGCAAACCCGCAAAAGATACAGGCCGTGCTAGACCTGAAGTCTCCCCGGACAGTTAAGGAAGTGCAAAGCCTTACAGGAAGAATCGCCGCACTCAACCGGTTCATCTCACGAGCAACCGACAAGTGCCATCATTTCTTCAAAGTCATCAAGAAAGCTCAAAAAGGGGTCGACTGGACACCCGAGTGCGAAGAAGCCTTCCAGCACCTAAAACAATACCTGGCACAGCCCCCTCTCCTAGCCAAACCCCTCCCAGGGGAGACACTGTATCTATACCTGGCCATCTCGAAGCACGCAGTAAGCTCGGCACTGGTACAAGAGACGGACCACGTCCAGAAACCAGTTTACTACGTCAGTAAAGCCCTGCTGGACGCAGAAACTCGATACCCCATACACGAACTCGTCGCCCTATCCCTAGTCACCACAGCTCGGAAGTTACGACCCTACTTTCAAGCCCATCCGATCAAAGTATACACGGATTTTCCCCTGAGACAAATCTTGCAGAAACCAGAAGCCTCAGGGAGGCTGATGAAGTGGTCAGTGGAAATAAGCGAGCACGACATCTCCTACCTCCCAAGAACAGCAATAAAAGGGCAGGCCTTAGCAGACTTCATAGCAGAGCTCACAGAACCGCAGGTCTTAGCCGTAGAAGAAGACATGTGGGAAATGTCTGTAGACGGATCCGCAAGCTCGCACGGCTACGGAGCAGGGGTAGCACTAAAAAGTGAAAAGGGAGAAGAAATACTACTCGCCCTCAAATTCGCCTTCAAAACTACAAACAATGAAGCAGAGTACGAGGCGATACTGGCCGGACTAAGGCTGTGTACGGTAGTAGGAGTCCGCAATGTACTGATCAGGAGTGACTCTCAGCTAGCAATACAGCAGCTGAAAGGAGATTTTCAAGCCAGAGAACCAGCCATGGTAGCTTACTTAGCCGAAGTAAAGAAGTGGGTGGAGAAAGTGGGAAACATACTCTTCGAACAGGTCGGACGAGAAGACAACTGCGAAGCAGATTCCCTGGCCAGGCTTGCCTCTTCAATGAAGACAGAAAACCCCAGGGTAATCCCTCTTATATACCTCCAAGAAAGAAGCATAGGGGAGACAGAGGTGGATGTACTAGAAGAAGAAGACAAAGATTCATGGATGCAACCGATCAGGAGGTACCTGGAAACAGGAGAAACCCCAAAAGATAAAAAGGAGGCCAGGAAGCTAAAGTTCAAGAGCACCAAGTTTTCCCTAATTGGGGGAATACTCTACCGGAGAGGATACACCGTACCCCTCCTAAGATGCTTAGCACCAGAAGAAGCAGACTACGTGCTCAGGGAGATTCACGCAGGCATCTGCGGAAGCCACGCCGGGGGAAGATCAATCGCCTTCAAAGCCTTGAGGCAAGGATTTTACTGGCCAACCATGCACGAGGATGGCGTGAAGATAGCACGGAAATGCGAGGGATGCCAAAAGAATGCCAACCTCCACCATCAGCCGGCAGAACAGCTGACCACCATATCCAGCCCCTGGCCCTTCGCACAGTGGGGGCTAGACATTATAGGGCCGATGCCGAAAGGACGAGGTCAGGCAAAATATGCAATCGTGGCCATAGACTACTTTACCAAATGGGTAGAAGCAGAACCATTGTCCACCATCTCGGAAAAGAAAGCCACGGAGTTCCTGAAGAGAAATATAATTTGCCGGTTCGGAATCCCCCAGGCAATCATCACCGACAACGGAAAGCAATTCGACAGCAGAGGATTCAGAAAACTTTGTGAAGACCTCCAGATAACCTTAAAATTCGCCTCGCCGGCCCATCCCAAGTCGAACGGGCAGGTTGAAGCCACCAATAAAACCATCAAGTCAAACTGAAAGCTCGGCTCGGATCAAGCAAAAGCCTATGGGTCGAGGAGCTACCAGAGGTACTGTGGGCACACCGAACGACCTTCAAGGACTCAACAGGAGAGACACCCTTCTCCCTATCATACGGATGTGAGGCCGTCATCCCGGCAGAGATCGGAATATCAACCCACCGGGTCCGTCACTTTGAAAACGAACGAAACGAAGAACTTGTCAAAAATCACCTCGACCTGATCGAAGAAAGAAGAGAACAGTCAGCAGTAAGAGCGGCCATCTACCAACAGAGAATGGCCCGATTCTACAATAAGAGAGTTCGGACCCGTTCCTTCCGGCCAGGTGATCTAGTGCTAAGAAAAGTAACTCTGAACACCCGACAACCTGAAGAGGGTTCGTTAGGTGCCAAATGGGAGGGACCTTACAAGATCACTGAGATAGTAAGACCAGGGGCCTACATCCTGGAGCATCCGGACGGCAAGAGATTGAAGAAACCATGGAACGTCGAGATGTTAAGAAAGTACTTCCCATGAAGATCAACTTTCATTCCTTCTATTTTTCTTTTTTGCAGAAGCCGGACAAAACACCGAACCAGAACAACTGTTGTAAAAAGGGCGGTCCGCCCCCAAACATGAATAAAAATTCATTTTTTGACGAAATCCTTTAAATTCGAAAAAAACGACGGATCGGGGCTGGATTTCGTTCCGCTGAGGCCGTTTGTTTACTTAGCTCGGGGTCGGGTTACGTCCCACCGAGTCGGTGTCTTTGGACTGGGGACGTAACATTCCCCCAGGGCCAAGTGATTCTAACAGCTCGGGGTCGGGCGATGTCCCACCGAGTCTGTCTTTGGACTGGGGACGTAACATTCCCCCAGGGCCAAGTGATTCTAACAGCTCGGGGTCGGGCGATGTCCCACCGAGTCTGTCTTTGGACTGGGGACGTAACATTCCCCCAGGGCCAAATGATTCTAACAGCTCGGGGTCGGGCGATGTCCCACCGAGTCTGTCTTTGGACTGGGGACGTAACATTCCCCCAGGGCCAAGTGATTCTAACAGCTCGGGGTCGGGCGATGTCCCACCGAGTCTGTCTTTGGACTGGGGACGTAACATTCCCCCAGGGACAAGTGATTCAAACAGCTCGGGGTCGGGCAATCATCACCGACAACGGAAAGCAATTCGACAGCAGAGGATTCAGAAAACTTTGTGAAGACCTCCAGATAACCTAAAATTCGCCTCGCCGGCCCATCCCAAGTCGAACGGGCAGGTTGAAGCCACCAATAAAACCATCAAGTCAAACTGAAAGCTCGGCTCGGATCAAGCAAAAGCCTATGGGTCGAGGAGCTACCAGAGGTACTGTGGGCACACCGAACGACCTTCAAGGACTCAACAGGAGAGACACCCTTCTCCCTATCATACGGATGTGAGGCCGTCATCCCGGCAGAGATCGAATATCAACCCACCGGGTCCGTCACTTTGAAAACGAACGAACGAAGAACTTGTCAAAAATCACCTCGACCTGATCGAAGAAAGAAGAGAACAGTCAGCAGTAAGAGCGGCCATCTACCAACAGAGAATGGCCCGATTCTACAATAAGAGAGTTCGGACCCGCTCCTTCCGGCCAGGTGATCTAGTGCTAAGAAAAGTAACTCTGAACACCCGACGACCTGAAGAGGGTTCGTTAGGTGCCAAATGGGAGGGACCTTACAAGATCACTGAGATAGTAAGACCACCGAGTCTTCCCTTTGGACTGGGGACGTAACATTCCCCCAGGGCCAAGTCGTTTAAACAACTCGGGGTCGGGTCACGTCCCACCGAATCAGCCGCTTTGGTCTGGGGAGGAAACATCTCCCCAAAACCCAAGTCGTTCGCTTAGCTCAGAGACAAGTTACGCCCCACCAAGTCAGCTCTCCGGACCAGGGACATAACATTCCCCCGGGTCCAAATGCCTTACCCTTCCCGGGGGCAATCCAGACCCCTCTAACTCATGCTGACCCCTGATGGGCCTTAAAATTGCAATGATGGCAAGAAGCATAAAAGGAGAAGAAAAAGAAGAAAGAAATAGACATAAATGCATAAATGTATATAAATACAAGTTGTAATATAATTACAAGAAAAAGTTAAAGTGTACATAGGGCCCCGGTAGGGTTACCCTTTCTCATTCATCCCGCGCAGGGGCAGGAACTTCTTCCTCAGTCGGCTCAAATGGCGGAAGGAGCGGCTCTGCATCAAGAGGAGGAGCTGCGACTTCGGCATCAGGAGGAGGGATCTCAAGGCAGTCCTCGTCCACGGCAGGAACCTCCGATCCTTCTTCAGGAGGAACCTCAGGAGCCGGAACGACCGAGATGGGGGCGGGATCCATCACCTCCTCAGGTGGGGGAGGGATCCACTTTTGAAACTCTTCCTCGGAAATGTCCCCCTTACAGTAACTGATGGCCGCGTAGATAGGGTCCATATTCAGGCTCGGCAGCACCATCGGTATCATCTCGGCACAGTCACCAACTCCCTCGAGACGGATGGCCTCCTTCTCGGCTTCGAGATCAGCTTCTCTCTTTTCCAGCTCGGTCTCTCTCTCCTCGAGATCAATCTCCCTCTCCTCAAGCTCGGTCTTCTTCCTCTCAAGACTATCTCGGGCCCGTGCAACCTCCTCGTCTTTGTTCTTCAACTTGGCCTCAGCACTTGCTACCTTCCCCTTCAGAACGCCGATCTCAGATTGGGCAGCCTTCAGGTCCTCCCGGGTATTATCAGCAAGTTTCCTTTCCAGCACAGCAGCTGCTTTGAGAGCCTTGTTCGTTTTGAAATTCTCAACAGCGGCCGCCTCGTGATTCTTAATCACCTCCTCCCGGTCAGCCAGCTTTGCCTCCACTTCGGAAAGGCGACTTTGAAGCCTCTGGGCCTGACCGCCCTCGGACAGCAGAGTCAGAAGTAGACCCTTGTTCTTGGCCATAAGGTAGTTGGCCTGCACACAAAAAGGGAGGAAGGAGTCAAATACCAGAAAAGAGAGAACCAAGATCCAAAAAACCGAGAAGAGGAGTAAAAATACCTTCGCCATCTGAGAACTCATCTCAGCCACAACACCCTCGGGAGATACATCCTCGTACCTCGAGACCTCCCCCGGGGGAATCACCTCGGCCAATTCATTGAAAGCCGGCACTAAGTGAGAGGTAGCCTCCCGGATGCTTTCTCCCAAGTCATCCACCCCGAGGACTACAGGGCCCTTCCGTTTCCTGGAGGAACTTTCAGAGGACTTCTTCCCCCTACGAATGTCCTTCCTCTTGACTGGAGCGGCTCCCTCGTCTTCTCCCTCCTGGGCCAACTCGGTCTCCTCGGTCCCGAACTGACGTCTCCTCTTCCTAAGAGGTTTCGGCGGACTGGCAAGATGAGCAGATCCTGATGATTGCACGCCAGAAGGTGAGGACAGCCCCCGAACACTTGTTTGGACTTGTCCAGGAGATATATTCTCAGCAAGATCGGTCAGTGCCTGGGAAGTTTCAGCATGGCCGGCCTTCTTCACGGTACCGGCCAACTTCTCAAGAAACTTTGGCCTCTTCGACATACCTGCAAAAAAAAAAAAGAAGAAGAAGAGAAAGAAAAAGAAATCAAGATCCGAGAACATAATAAAAGCATCAAAACACGTAAACAAACTAGCATCCAGCAGACCTCCACCAATCCGACCCGAGGCCTCCGGAGGGGCGGCCCGAATGAGGCCCGAATCAACAAAGGCCGTATCATTAACCAACTTCCTCCAATGAGCAGCATACCCCCGAGCCCAATGTACCCGCATCCGAACCTGACAAGAAACTTTGGGAGCATCTCGCCAACAAGCTGGGAGGAACCAAAGAAGTTAGAAAACCTAAAAGAAACAAGAGAACGGGAACAAAGAAAGAATGAAGTGGCGCTAGACTCCTAACCTCCAGCCCTGAAGACGTCTGGAACCGAGACATCCTCCTCAAACGATCTCAAGACCCGACCCCAATCCCCAGTTGCCCAGAACCAAAAGTCCTTGAAGTTCTTGTTGGAGTCAGGGAGCTTCTGGACAAGGTTGGACGAGCTATCGTAAGCAGAGAGGTAATACCAACCGTAGTGAGTCTTTGGGTTAGACTTCAAACGGTACAACCTCTTCACCTCTTCCAAGCAAGGTACACCTAAACCTGCCCGGTGCCAGACCACATATATGCCGGCTAGGATCCTCCAGCTATTCAAGCTCAATTGGCAAGGGGCAAGCTCCATCTCGGCCAGCATCCAAGCGAAATAGCGTTGCATCGGCAGCCGCAGCCCACATTCAAAAAAGATAGGAAGAAGCGCCACCGAGCCCTCGTCAGGCTGACTAGCACGATCCATTGGACCGGGAACTTCTAGAGCAATATCTATTGGGATGCTGTATCGTTGCCGCAATAACGCCAGATCATCCTCGGTTATCTTAGAAGGACGGTTCATATCCAGAGCCGACGACCCAAGTTCTCCAGGCTCCGGGTCCTTCCGAGGAACCCTCTGATGATAAGAGTCATTTTCGACCTCAGAAGGGGTGGGGGTAGTGTCAAGATCTTCTACACTGGGCGCCCCTGAGCCCGAGGAGAGCTCTTCAGCAGGGGGAGTTGAGATTTTGACAGGCCTTTGGGAGGAATAATTACTGTCAGACATCCCTGACACCCAGAAAAACGGAGAAAGGGGGAGAATCAGTCTACGAGAAGCTACCCACGGTGCCCGTGCTAAAACTAGATTTGGAGTCTCTAAAGAAGTGCCCTAAAACAAGACCCAACAAAACCACAAGTCTCTCCCTAAGCAAAATAAGCAGATAGAGTCACAACACAACAAAAGAAGGCAGATCACTCAGAAGACTTACTTGTTCTTCTCGGAAACAGGGGGTTACACGCTGCGGTGATGCTCGTTCCTTAGGTGCTCGGCAACAAAGAAGGATGAAGACCGCGGCTTGAGCTTCAAGAACACGGAGTTAAGTGGATCACAAATAGAAGGGTAGAGTGTGCATAAGGGGAACAAGTTGAAAGTTGGGAGTTGAGATCAGAATCAATGGGAGAGTCAAGATCAGATCATTACGATCAGACCTGTAAACACAAGAGATATCGGAGAAGCATATCTCAGTAATAAAAGTATCATCCTTTTTGTGCCCGTGGACGTAGGTCGGACCAAGATCCGCCGAACCACGTTAAATCTCCTTGTCGATTGGCGTATTATTTGTCTTTTTGCTAAGTTTGCTTTTGGTCCCCCATAACCAAACAAATTCACTATTGAGGGAGGATTGTCTCGGGAGTAATATTCTCATATTGCCCCTGAGACCAAAATCAGCCGTCAACAGTTGGCGCCGTCTGTGGGGAACTCAACAAAAAGCAGCTCGCGTAGTAAGAGGATGGCAGAAGATGGAAATCACCGATCGTCAGGGATTTCACCAGATAGTTCGGGAAATCCAGGATAAAGGTCTGTTGGCCGAGCCTAATTTTGAGGAGGTTCCCGATTGAGGAGGGAAATAGTAGGGCATACTGTATCTACCAAAATGTAAGGGGACATGCCACGAATGTGTACAGAGACCTGCGGGAGCAGGTGGAAGACTTGGTGAAAGAAGGCTATCTCAGTGTGTACATAGACCATTCGGTTTTTGAGGTCGACCAAGTTGATAGCGGAAGTCATCTGGTCCGATGCGTGGAATGCTGAGATGTAGAGAGGATGTATTAAGAAGAGCCTTGCTTGTATTGACCCTTGTAGAGTTGCAAGAAAGGCAACAGATCCCAAAAAGGCTCGGGTCTGCTCTTGTACCGCCGAGACCGATGTTTATTTCCGGCTCGGGTTTGCTCTTGTACCACCGAGACCGATGTTTATTTCCGGCTCGGGTCTGCTCTTGTACTGCCGAGACCGATGTTTCCTTCCGGTTCGGGTTTGCTCTTGTACCGCCGAGACCGATGTTTCTTTCCGGCTCGGGTCTGCTCTTGTACCGCCGAGACCGATGTTTCTTTCCGGCTCGGGTCTGCTCTTGTACCGCCGAGACCGATGTTTCTTTCCGGCTCGGGTCTGCTCTTGTACCGCCGAGAGCGATGTCTCATTCCGGCTCGGGTCTGCTCTTGTACCGCCGAGACCGATGTTTCTATCCGGCTCGGGTCTGCTCTTATACCGCCGAGACCGATGTTTCTTTCCGGCTCGGGTCTGCTCTTGTACCGCCGAGACCGATGTTTCCTTCCAGCTCGGGTCTGCTCTTGTACCGCCGAGACCGATGTTTCTTTCCGGCTCGGGTCTACTCTTGTACCGCCGAGACCGATGTTTCCTTCCGGCTCAGGTCTGCTTTTGTACCGCCGAGACCGATGTCTCTTTCCGGCTCGGGTCTGCTCTTGTACCGCCGAGACCGATGTTTGTTTCAGCTCGGGGTCGGGTTACGTCCCACCGAGTCGGCTCATTTGGACTGGGGATGTAACATTCCCCCAGAGCCAAGTGTTTCTTTCAGCTCGGGGTCAGGTTACATCCCACCGAGTCGGCTTCTTTGGACTGGGGATGTAACATTCCCCTAGAGCCAAATATTTCTTTTAGCTCGGGGTCGGGTTACGTCCCACCGAGTCGCCTTCTTTAGACTGGGGATGTAACATTCCCCCAGAGCCAAGTCTTTCTTTTAGCTGGGGTCAGGTTACGTCCCACCGAGTCGGCTTTTTTGGACTGGAGATGTAACATTCCCCCAGAGCCAAGTCTTTCTTTTAGCTCGGGGTCGGGTTACGTCCCACCGAGTCGATCGTCGTCAGCATAAGGGCAAAGCATTTTCTCCACGGGTAGATATCGGGATCCTTGTTGACTGAGCACATGAAGGTGGCAGGAAGGACCAGATTTGTAGCCAATGCGTTTTTCTCTGCGGTTCCTGGAGTGACCACCGACGGATTCATCGACACACCATCTTTTTTTATAGTTCCCGGCATCAACTCGCAAACTCGTTGTTACCGAGAACTAGGGGACAGATGTTGATGGTGTTTTCAGGCACTACGGCATTTAAGACAGCACGACAAGGACGAAAGGGTAAATTTCCTTCCCTGGTTGACATCATGAAGAAGACCGACCACATCATGAAGAGACCGACCTCATTATGAAGGGACCGACCACTTTGGTTCAGTTGACCGAGCATTATAGAGGTCGACAAGGACATTCTCAGCATAAAAGGATCGCCATGGCCGACCTCATGCATACCGACCAGATAACAAGGCGTGTTCAGGAAGGAAGAACATCCTATTCTTATTTAAGAGTATTATTATGTTCATTTTGGCCATGAACATCTACCTGGTTCTGTAAGAGTTTCTAAAATTGTGCCCCGTACAATTCCCTTTGAAGAGGCCCCACTTCTCTCTCACATTGGTGATTTCTTATTTAAGAGTATCTCGTAATACTCTGCTCGGATTCCCGACGCATAAGAATCATTAAAAGCTTTTGCTTAACCTCTATCCATACGAGCATCACTGTTTCATTTCATCATAGGAATGGACTAGAGGGTAACCTGTCTTTTACGAGTAGGTTGTCCCATTGAACCTAGATCTTGGGATCTCCAGTCAACAAGGTTGGGTTTTCCTTCGTAATAAACATTTATCTAATGGGCTTCAGTCCCATTCCCCTCGATGATTTCACAACTAACTCTCTATTTAACCCTTTGGTTAGCGGATCCGCAATGTTATCCTTTGACTTTACATAGTCAATCGAAATAACTCCAGTAGAGAGTAATTGTCTAACGGTATTGTGTCTACGACGAATATGTCTAGACTTACCATTATACATATTGTTATGTGCCCTTCCAATTGCAGATTGACTATCGCAATGAATGCAAATTGCTGGCACTGGCTTAGGCCAACTTGGAATATCCTCTAGAAAATTTCGAAGCCATTCTGCTTCTTCAGCACACTTGTCTAATGCAATGAATTCTGATTCCATTGTAGATCTGGCTATCACAGTCTGTTTGGAGGATTTCCATGATATAGCTGCACCTGCTAGTGTAAACACATAACCACTAGTAGACTTTGAGTCTTTCATGTCAAATATCCAATTAGCATCACTGTATCCTTCGACTACAGCTGGATATCTATGATAGTGCAACCCATAATTACGAGTAAAACGTAAGTACCTAAGTACTCTCACTATTGCTTTCCAGTGATCAACCCCTGGATTACTCGTATATCTGCTGAGCTTGTTTACTGTACAGGCTATATCAGGCCTTGTACAACTCGATAGATACATCAAACTCCCGATCACTCTAGAGTATTCTACTTGAGATATACCATCTCCCCTATTCTTTGATAGGTGTAAACTCACATCTAAGGGAGTTCTAGCCACAGCTGAATCATCATTGTTGAATTTACCAAGAATTTTGTCCACATAGTGCGACTGATCAAGAATAAGTCCATCTGGACTTCTCGAGATCTTTATTCCCAGAATGACATCTGCAAGACCCATGTCTTTCATGTCAAACTTGGATTTCAGCATATTCTTGGTAGATTTCACCATTTTGACATTACTCCCGACAATCAGTATGTCATCAACGTAGAGACATAAAATGACATAGCCAACTTCTGTCTCTCTGACATAAATGCATTTATCACATTCATTGATTTTGAAACCATTTGCCAACATGGTGTCATCAAACTTTTTATGCCACTGTTTCGGGGCTTGTTTCAATCCATACAAGGATTTAACTAACTTACAGACTTTCTTTTCTTGTCCTGGAGCTATAAAGCCTTCAGGTTGTTCCATATAGATTTCTTCATCTAAATCTCCATTCAGAAAGGCTGTTTTCACATCCATCTGATGTACCTCAAGATTGCGCAAAGCTGCAATCGCTAGTATCATCCTTATGGAATTTATTCTCGTTACAGGAGAATAAGTATCAAAGTAATCAAGACCTTCACGTTGTCTATAACCTTTAATTACAAGTCTTGCTTTGTACTTGTCAATTGATCCATCTGCCTTTATTTTCCTTTTGAAAATCCACTTGGACCCTAAAGGTCTACATCATGGAGGAAGATTCACTAACTCCCAGGTGTGATTTTGTAAGATGGATTCAATTTCACTATTGATGGCATCTTTCCACAAGGCACCATCAGCTGACCTTACCGCTTCGTTATAGCTTTGAGGATCATTCTCTAACAAGAATGTCAGAAAATCTGGACCAAATGATTTTTCCGTTCTAGCTCTTTTGCTACGTCTTAGTTCAGGTTCAACAACTTGTTGATCCTCTGGAACATTAATTTGTTCTCGGTCCTGACTATCTTCAATGATAGTCTCATGTGCCCTTTTGTGCACATCTGAATTCGAATTAGTTTTACAAGGAAAAACGTATTCGAAAAAAGATGCATTCCTCGATTCCATTATCGTATTCTTGTGAATATCTGGTACATTAGACTCATGCACAAGAAATCGATAAGCATTACTGTTATGTGCATATCCTATGAAAATGCAATCAACAGTTTTTGGTCCTATCTTCACCTTTTTAGGTGGAGGAATGACTACCTTGGCAAGACACCCCCACACTCGAAGGAATTTATAGGAAGGTACTATTCCTTTCCATATTTCATAAGGAGTTTTCCATGCTTCTTTCCGTGGTACCTTATTTAAAAGGTAATTAGCTGATAAGACAGCTTCTCCCCACATAGTCTGAGGTAAGCCAGAACTGATTAACATAGCGTTCATCATCTCTTTCAAGGTACGATTCTTACGTTCCGCAATCCCATTGGATTGAGGCGAATAAGGAGCTGTGGTTTGATGTATGATTCCATTTTGTTCACAAAGTGATTCAAAAGGGAAAACATACTCACCACCACGATCACTTCTTAACTCCTTAATTCTTTTATTCAGTTGGTTCTCAACTTCATTCTTATAGAGAACAAATTTCTCTATAGCTTCGTCCTTGCTTTTCATTAAATACACATAGCAAAATCTTGTGCAATCATCAATAAAGGTAATAAAATATTTATTACCGCCTCTCGATTGTATTGAATTAAAATCACATACATCGGTATGAATTAGATCAAGTGGTTCAGAGTTTCTTTCAATACTATGAAAAGATGATCTTGTTAGTTTTGCCTCAACACAAGTATCACACTTATGTTTGTTATCAATTTTAAAATTGGGAATATGATTCATGTTAATTAACTTTCGCAATGAATTAAAATTAACATGTCCTAATCTACCATGCCAAAGATTAGAATACTCAACAAAATAAGCAGAAGAACTAGCTTTATTGATATTTTTGGGTTTAACAACCATTACATTGAGCTTAAAAAGCCCATCAGTTACATACCATTTTCCCACATACATCCCATTTTTAGTCAAAACTACTTTATCAGACTCGAACACCATCCGGAATCCATGCTTGTTCAGAAGCGATCCAGACACAAGATTCTTCCGTATTTCAGGTACATACAGAACATTGTTCAGAGTCAACTCTTTCCCAGAGGTCATCTTCAGAATCATCTTTCCTTGACCTTCTATCTCAGATGTTGCTGAATTTCCCATGTATATCTTTTCCCCATTTTCAGCAGGCTCAAATGAAGAAAACATGCTCTTGTCTGAGCATACATGTCGAGTGGCACCAGTATCAATCCACCACTCTCTTGGGTTAGAACCCACCAGATTCACCTCAGAAACCACAGCAGAAAGGTTAATGTCTGAAACATCTTGAGTCATGTTTTCTAGCACATTAGCCTCTTGTTTCTTTTTCTTCTTCGGCAGTCTGCACTCAGAAGACTTGTGACCCATTTTGTCACAATTGAAGCATTTTCCTTGAAATTTTGATTTCTTGGAAACTCCTCCTTTAGGGCCCATCTTTGACCCTTTGTTCTTGAGGTTCTTGTTCTTATGGCCATGTTCGACAACATTTGCTTTGGCCTCATGAGTCATTCCTCTCTTTTCAGAAACTCGGTTATCTTCCTCAATTCTTAGCTTAAGAACCAAGTCTTCAATGCTCATTTCTTTTCGCTTATGCTTTAAATAATTCTTGAAATCTTTCCAACCAGGTGGTAGTTTCTCAATTATCGAGGCTACTTGGAAGGTTTCACTTAAACTCATCCCCTCAGCATGAATTTCTGCTAGAATAATCTGCAGTTCTTGTACTTGGCTTATCACAGTTTTGGAATCAATCATTTTAAACTCTAGGAAACGGCCTACGACAAATTTCTTAGTACCAGCATCCTCAGTTTTATATTTTCGATCTAAAGATTCCCAAAGCCCTTTAGCTGTTTTCATTCCAGCGTACACAATGTACAAGGAATCACATAGCCCATTCAGCACATAATTCCGACATAGGAATTCAGAATGTTTCCAAGCTTCAATGGCACTGATGACTTGGATATCAATCTCACCCTCTTTGGGTACATGAGCATCTTCCTTTAGAAACCTCGCAAGGTTCAACGTGGTCAGGTAGAAGAACATTTTCTGTTGCCACCTTTTGAAATTCTAACCACTGAATTTTTCAGGTTTTTCCGCAGCAGGATTGACATGGCTCACATGTCCAACAGGTTGTCTAGCCATTGAGGCAGAAATACCTTGGCCAGCCACAACGGCTGCCATATTAAGCCCAGAGGCTGATGCAAGTTGGCCAACCGAAGGGGCTGCCACTGCACTTTGGTCAGCCACGGGGGCTGCCACAACATTCTGGCCAGCCGAAGAGGCTGCCATATTCAGATCTACTGTGTTTGGACTGATTTCCATATCCACAGAGTCAAATTTGTTTTAAGACTGTAGATAACAATTATTACAATTATTACACGGTAATTGGGAAATCCGAATATGACAAAATTACAATTATAATTATTATCCTCGGAGCAGACCCTAACGGCAGACCCTGAAAGCGGAGGCGGGAGCAGGGACTGATGAGCAGAGGCAGAGGCAGATGGCAGAGGCTGAAGGCAGAGACTGACAGCAGAGGCTGAGGCTGAAAGCAGAGGCAGAAGATGAAGCTGAGGCAGAGGCTGAAGCTGAGGCAGATGCTGTTGGCAGATGCTGATGCTGAGGCACAGGCTGTTGGCAGATGCTGATGCTGAGGCAGAGGCTGTTGGCAGATGCTGAGTCAGGCAGAGGCAGAAATTGAAGCTGAGGCAGAGGCTGTTGACAGATGCTGATGGCAGGCAGAGGCAGAAGAAAGATGAAGCTGAGGCTGAAGCTGAAGCTGAAGCTGAGGCAGAGGCTGTTGGCAGATGCTGATCTTTCCCGAGGCTTGTTGTAAAACAACAATATCTTAAAACAAATTCGTCCCCTACCGTAGGTGCAGTAGAACGTGAGACGATTGTTTCCCAGGATACAACGGAAACGTACGAGAAAGGGCACCACCAGACTCGTATCCAACGAACCACAAAGTGTTTGAACTCTCATTTTAACAAAACAAAGAAAATGATCTTTCGTGTGTGTGCTATGTCTTTCTCTATTTTCTATTTCATATCTTGAAAACAAGAACTGATGTTGTTTATATAGGAAAAGAAAAACACATCTCAATTAATAGAAATTAACTTGCCAATTAAATTTCATAATGGGAGATGTTACACATTGTTGTAACCACTAAGCTAATTAAATTAGCACTAATGGAAATTAAACTATATAACCACCAAGCTAATTAGATTAGCACTTATGGAGATTAAACTTTGTAACCACCAAGCTAATTAAATTAAATGTTATGGAATTACAAAAGGCTTGAAAATTGTGAACTTTGAGCAACAATTTCTCATTCACCCAAGCACCATTTTAAGCATATGAATATACCATTTCGAAGTACTCACGGAGGAGTATTAATCATATGAATATACCATTTCGAAGTACTCACGGAGGAGTATCCGAATCATTCAATAACAACCACTAACACGAAGTGGAACATGCTTAAAATTGAGCCTCAAAATGCTTATAAATAAGCATTTTTCCAACATAATGCTAGTTTGACAAAAGTGATTTGACAAGATTTTGATAAATTTGTGAAAAAGGCTAAAATGTCTTTTAATTGCTTTCCAAATAAGGAAGGGAAATAAATTAATCTATGTTTCACTTTATTCATGCAATTGTAAAAAGTCAAAAAATAAACGTGAAGTTTGACCGGCGTAAACACACACGTATAACGCAAGCGCACGTATCGTTCAAGTAGTATAAAAATATCGATCCCACGAGGACTTAATTCCTACTATTGTTATTAATTGTTGAATCTATTTATTTACAAATATCTAATTATAGGGAGAAGAGAATGATTGTTTGATTGGTTGAAAGTGGTTTTACAAAATAAATAAATAAATAAAAAGACAAAAGAAAATACTAAGGAAAATAACAAAAGACACAAAGATTTAAGGTTGTGATTTCTTTTAATATCATTTTAAAGATGAAGTGGTTATCTTAAAGTTGGTAATATATTGATTTATTAACCTGGAACACTAAATTATGTGTAAGCCTCTGTCGATGGTCAGACACAAATACCCAGTTTAACCCAATTGAACCATATGTCTATGTCAACCAAATTATCTGAATTCATTAAGTTTAAGTTCCAATTATGGCTACCCCCGCCCGACAGGTATATTCCTATCCTGTAAGGAAATCTATTAAAGGGTTATCTATCCTCAAGGAAGATCGTGGGTTATTAAGTCTAAGGCTGAAACCTAAAATCCCTATGTCTAGTTCATTTTAGATTTACCATATCAATCTTATTGGTGATCAGACAACAAGAAGCAATAAACTTAAGACTTAATAAATAAACCTTTAAATTACCCAACTTTAAAATAATCCCTTATAAACCGGTGATATTAAAAGTCATCACAACCCCTAATTAACTAACACATAACTAGGACTATAAAAATAAAATACATAAAATAAAAATACTGAAAAGTAAAATAAAAATAAAATGCTAAGGTAAAAGGAATTACTTTTACTATTACTAATTTAGATATCTCCCATAAAATAATATATAAACTTGTGTTAAATTTACCAACCGACCAGTCTGGCGGTATCCTTGATTAGTCAAATTAAGTCCAACCAGCCATTAAGGCGGAACCAAAAATAAATTTACCAACCGACCAGTCTGGCGGTATCCTTGATTAGTCAGGTTTAAAACAGATTAAAATTAAATTACCAACCGACCAATATAGCGGTATTCCTTATTAAGTCAATATTTTAAATAGTGAATATATTATTTTTACGGGAGATTAATCTAAATAGTAACAGTAAAAGAATTACCTTTCACCCTAGCTGGGGAAGTTACAACATCATGGTGAATAGTAAAAACTGTGTAAAAGTAAAAAGTAAAAATTAAATTACTATTATTACAAAAGTAATTAAAATAAATTACAAACTAAAAAAAAATAAAAAAAAATAAAAATAAAATATTTTTAGAGAGAGAAACTCTCTCTTCATCAAAGAGATGAGAGAGAGAGAAAGGCACACATAATTCTGAAATTCGCGCAGTATTTAAAGAATATTTTTCACTGTTCCAGCGTCGCAACGCCAAGGATCTCAGCGTCGCGACGCTGGATTTGTCGACGTGGCACGCTGAGAAGGCGACACGTCATCAAGGCGGCTGACTGTTCACGCGACACGTGTCAAGGCGGCTAATTCTCAATTATTGTGATGACGTCATTGATGACGTCATGCTGACGCGGCGACGACATGGCGATGACGTGGCATGACGTGGCGTGGCGGCTGACTGTTCACTTGTCGGCACAATAGGATTGCGACACGTGGCGACACGTGTCAAGTTGTGATTGGCTGAGGCTGACGTGGCAAGTTGACTCGGTTGACCTGCTGACGTGGACGATGATGTGGCATGACACGTGGCAAGGTTGACTTGTTGACCGATGATGTGGCTGATGACGAGTCGACACGTGTCAAGTCTGAGTGTCGGCAGCATATGATGATGACACGTGGCACGGCGCATTTTAGCAGATCGGCTGTGATGGTGACACGTGGCACGGCGCATTTTAGCAAAGTCAAAACTTCTCAAATTGTTGACCGTTGACCAGGCGCATGTTAGCAGATCCGGCTCACGCTGGGCGTCGCGGCGCGCAGTGTTTCAGCGTCGCGACGCGCAAAAGATAAAAATAATCCTGTTGACGCATTTTTGTCTGGTTTTGCCCCAAATTGCCTCCAGTGCTGTCCAAACTTTATTTATCTGCAAAATAACAATAAAACACATCAAAACATTCACAAAACTCAAGAAACTATACAAAATATTAAGTTAAATGAGTGAGAAATAGTGATATAAATACCACTCATCAAAGTTAACCATAAATTCACTAATAAAATTAGGGATGGTTTAGTCTTTTTACACATTTTATCAAAATTTTGCCACATCGCTTTTGTCAAAGTAGCATTATTTTTATTTTTTATTTTTGGAAACGATAGAAACCCCGCCACCAAACCACTCATTTTGGGCCGCGGCGCAGGTAAAACCACCGGCTGTCCCAGGCTCTTACAGGAAGTGCACCCATTGGATTCGAACCCAGAACCTCAAGGTGAGATCCTGTACCCTACACCACCAAGCCACACCCCTTGGGGATCAAAGTAGCATTACTTGGCTTTTACAAACTAGACCAATCAATGAGCAATGTTTATTTACTCTCATTCATTATATTTCCATGTGCTCTTACAAAATATTGATTCTAATAAGACCCGAGTATTTTAACCCTCATGTGCTCTATTATTACTTGATTATCCACAGACCAATCATTTACTTTAGGGATTCTCGCACTATTTATAATACTTCATTACAAGGAAGATAAACTGACACCGGTTACATTTCATTCATGTTTCCCACTAACTGGCCCACTTCCTAGAATCTCGGAACTTCTCTATTATAGGAGGTTGTCCAACTTAAAGAAATGGAAAGTAATTAATTGGATGTCTGATTCCTTATTTAGAAGATTCGTGTCATTAAGGAGCTAATATTTCGGGTTCATTCATTGTGTGACTTTTGCTTGCCTTTGTTGGAGACAGGCCTGATATGGACTTTCTATCGGGAAGTCCTGAATTCAGACTATGATGGAGGTTCTCGTATCAGATTCTGACGATAGGTTCTAGCTTCACACTCTGATGGAGGTTCTCGTATCAGATTCTGACGATAGGTTCTAGCTTTAGACTTTGATGGAGATCCTGATTTCATATGCTGGCGATTGGTTCTGTTGCTAGACTCTGATGATAGGTCCTGAAGGCTGGTTCTGATGGGAAATCCTGGAGCCCTCTTCGTCAAACCACATGTCATTTTACCACATGCTTGATTTTTCCACAAACAGTATGTTACTATACACACACACATATACATATACACACATGGTCAGACTCATGTATGGTTCATGTGAACTTTATGTGAATTGTAAGGGTTGATATAGACAAAAAAATCTTTTGTGGACTTTAACTGAACATGGACTATAAGACTGAAGCCTATAATCATAGCTTGAGTTTAAGACGACGTTATACAAACACGGCATAAAATTGCTATAATCATAGCTTGGACTTTTGTGGACTTATCATAGCTTGAGTTTAAGACGACGTTATACAAACACAACACAAAATTGATACCACTACTGAATTACTCTATCGACAAGGACGCCGCTTGTGACAGATCTTTAGCATATTATGATAATATATGCTGGCTTGGTGGCAAAGGATTTAAAGCTTAAATATCAGATTTTGAAAACTTAATTATCAGGTTCTGAGTTCGAGTATAGAGAGTGTATTCTTGTAAGAATCTGAGATAGTCGGAGGTTTTACGTGCATTGTTTAAGCCCGGGTTTGGTGGTTTGACAGTGATGTTTCCAATATTTTTATAAAAACATATTATTATGATAAAATCTTAAAAATCAAAAACCCATTTAACTATTAAGGGTGGACAAAAAAGTAACTGAAATTGAAAATCTGAACTGAAGTGATTTTTTTTTCGAAAATAATTGTTCAATATTTTAATTGAAAAACCGAAACGAATTAAATTAGAATAATTTTAAACCAAAACAAATTAAATTAGAATATTTTTTTAACTAAAAAAATCAAACTGAACCGAATTAATTGAATAATTTAGTTTATTGAATTTTTTAAAAATTTAATCATATTATATTGTTATTTTATAATTATATTTGTTATATTATTTAAATATTTTTAGTATTTAGTGATGATTATAATTTTTATAATGATGAAATATTTATAATTTTTTGTTTTGATTATTATTCTTTTTATTTTCCTACATTTTAAATAATGATTATATTATATGAAAATTTTTTATAGGTGTAGTTGTGATGATTAGATTCAATAAATATTATTAATTTATTATTATTATTATTAAAAAATTGAAAAAACCGAATTGTACCGAACCGATAATTAAAAATAATTAAAATTTGTTTTTAAAAAAAAACCGTACATTTACTGTTGATGGTGTTTTCAGGCACTACGGCATTTAAGACAGCACGACAAGGACGAAAGGGTAAATTTCCTTCCCTGGTTGACATCATGAAGAAGACCGACCACATCATGAAGAGACCGACCTCATTATGAAGGGACCGACCACTTTGGTTCAGTTAACCGAGCATTATAGAGGTCGGCAAGGACATTCTCAGCATAAAAGGATCGCCATGGCCGACCTCATGCATACCGACCAGATAACAAGGCGTGTTCAGGAAGGAAGAACATCCTATTCTTCGGATAATGAGACAAGATTATCCTACTATCACGGGAAAATTGATGAAATCAGTATCTTGATAGGACAAAAGGAGTAAAGGTAGTTTGAAATGAGGAAACCTTGTAAGAAAAGGAGATTGGCTCAACTAGGAAGCCTTGTAGGAGAAGGAGTCTAAATTCTGTTATTATAAATAGGAGGGGAGAGCATGTGTAAAGGATATCTGAAAATCATCACAAGAGTGAGAGATTAGAGTCATAAAAGTTCCAATTTGTAAGAGCAAAGGAGAGGTCTGAGAGGTGTATTTGAGTAATAAAAAAGTACCACCCTGTTCTTGTCCGTGGACGTAGGTCGGATCCCAAAATCCACCGAACCACGTTAAATCACCTTGTCTGATTGGCGTATTTTTCTTGTTTTCCGCTAAGTTTGCTTTTGGTTCCCTATAACCAAACAAATTCACAGTTGAAGGAGGATTCCCTCGGAGGTGATATTCCTATATTACCCTGAGACCAAAATCAGCCGTCAACAGTTGGCGCCGTCTGTGGGGAACTTCACAAAAAAGCAGTTCACGTGATAAGACAAATGGCGGAAGACGGAAATCCCCAATCAGGAGGTCCGACAATTAACTGGATGAAAAAGATGGAGGATAGTATGAGGTCTATGATGGATCGACTAGAAAGAATGGAAGGAGCAAACGAGGAACCTGAAACCGGGGCCGGCCAGAAGAGGAAAGAGAGGGAAAAAGGAAAAAGAGTAGTAGATATAAGCGAAGACGAGGGACCCAGAAAGAGAGGCCCTTATGGGATAAGATCTGAAGTAGTAGGAAGAGAGCCACGATCCGAAGACACATGGGAAGAGGAGGAACAATCACCCAACCCCTCCTCCGACAGTTTTTTCAACTCCGAGAGGAGGAATAGAGAATACAACGAAGACGTACAGGAGACCTCCGAGCTCAAGGAACGCCTCGCCCGGAACGACAGGAGAACAGAAGGACACAGAAGGCGACACGGAGGCACAGCCCGTGAAATAAAATCTTGGTTGAAAAAAGAGATGACCAGATGGGAAGAAAGCCTCAAGATCGGCGCGGGAGACACCCGAGGCGAGGAAGATGGGTCTCCCCTTACAGAAGAAATAAAAACAGCACAGTTCCCGAAGAGATTTAACATGCCGACCATGGCACCATACAAAGGCCACTCCGACCCAAAATCCCACATTGAGAATTTTGTCCTCCTGATGGAAGTACATGGGGTAACGGGCGACGCCGTATGCAAAGTATTTCCCTTAACTTTAGGTGGACCTGCCATCCTATGGTATAGAAGTCTGGCCCCGGGGAGCATCCAGAGCTTCTCCCAGCTTAAGAAATCATTCATCCGACACTTCAAAGGAGACTGCACCCCTAAAAAGACAATAGGAGAACTAAGGCTCATAAAACAGGGAGATGACGAAACACTAAAAAACTTCATTGAGAGGTACCACAACACCGTGCTCGAGGTCGGAGGATACGAATCCCAAGAGGCCCTGGAAAGTCTGAAAGGGGCCCTAAGGGTCGGGAAACTCTGGACCCACCTGAGAATCCATGAGACACCAGACTACGCTACCGCACTGGAGATAGCCAGGAAGTACGTCCTGCTCGAAAGCGAAGAAAAAGTATCCCGGAGGGGGACAACCACCAGAGAAAGGGTGATAAGGAGGGAAGACCACCGACGACCAGAGAGAGAATTCCGGAAATTCAATCCAAGACCCAAAGAATTCAAGCCAATAGCACAGAAGGATCAAGGAAAGAGGCCCACAACTCAGGTAAACCACGTGGTTCGAGAGGAGGCATACATCCCTTTGAGCAAGCCGCCAGGGGAAATCATCATGGAGATACGGGAGAAAGGCCTCTTAATAGAACCCGACCTCAGGAGGTTTCCCCCAGACAGGAAAAACAAAAGGTCCTACTGCCTACACCACAATCTAAAAGGGCACACAACCGATGAGTGCAAGGATCTGCGGGAGCAAATGGAGGACCTGGCCCGGAACGGGTACCTGAACAATTACATCGACCACGAAATCATGGCCGCCAGACAAAGGGCAAGGAATCGAGGGGTAAACGTCATCGCAGGAGGAGCAACACTGGCCGGGGACTCTAACCGGTCAAGAAAGAGTTACAGCCGAGCACGGGGAACAGAGGTGCTGAAAACAGAAAAAATCCCAAACCCCCAAGGAAATCGGTCAACACCCATTATGTTCACCGATGAAGACGCTCAGGGGGTAAGTTTCCCCCACGATGACGCACTGATAATCAAAGCAATGATCGGCGGCACAGAAGTGGACCGAATCCTGGTAGATCCGGGGAGCGCAGTAGACATAATTTCCAAAGAGACATTGGAGGATCTAGGGGTAGAACGCACAGCCCTAACCAAAGACAGCACCCCCCTGTACGGATTCGGGGGTTCGACGGTCATCCCCATGGGAAAAATTCAGTTAGCAATGACGATCGGGGCTGCCCCCAAAACCCGAACGATCATGATAAACTTCACCGTAGTAGACTGCATAAGCAGTTATCAAGTCATTGTCGGCCGCCCCTTCATGATGAAAACCAGGGCCGCAATGTCCTGTCATTACTTGAAATTAAAGTTCCCCACACGGGAAGGGATCGGAATCGTATGCGGAAGCCAGAAAAAAGCCCGCAGCTGTTTTGCCACTTTCTCACGAGAAACCCTCTGCGTAGAAAAAGGCACCAAGAAGAGACAGAGAGACGAGGATGACGAGAATACGAGGAAAGACCCTGCTCCTCGGCCCGATAAAACTGCACGGCTCGGATCAGCCGAAGAGTTGGAAGAAGTAAAACTGTTCGGGCCAGAGAAGAACATAAAAATAGGAGGAAGTCTAGACAAGGCCCTAAGAAAAGACTTGTTGGAATGTCTACAGGAGTACCCCGACGTTTTTGCATGGGGACACAATGACATGCCCGGGATCGACCCTAAATTCATAAGCCATCGCTTAGCAGTGAACCCATTACATAAGCCAGTAAAACAGAAGAGGAGAATATTCAACCAGGAGCGGTGCGGAGCAATAGCAACCGAGGTGGAAAAGTTGCTGAAAGCCGGTTTCATCCGGGAAGTAAAATACCCAGAATGGGTGTCCAACGTGGTACTGGTGAAAAAGTCTAACGGAAAATGGAGAATGTGCGTAGATTTCACCGACCTCAACAAAGCATGTCCAAAAGACAGCTTTCCCCTCCCAAATATAGACCAACTGGTAGATACAACAGCCTGCCAAGGGCTGCTGAGCTTCATGGACGCCTTCTCAGGATACAATCAAGTCAGGATGCACCCTGCGGATGAGGAGAAGACCACATTTATTACTGACCAAGGGCTATACTGCTATAAAGTAATGCCTTTCGGATTGAAAAATGCAGGGGCGACTTTCCAGAGACTGGTGAACAAAGTCTTCAAACCGCTCATCGGCACGACCATGCTGGTATATGTCGATGACATGATAACAATGTCCGAGGAACCAAGAGACCATGTAGTCGACCTGAAGAAAAATTTCGAACTCCTGAGGAAACACAGTTTAAAGCTCAATCCAGAGAAGTGTGCATTCGGGGTAGCCTCGGGAAAGTTCCTGGGCTACATGGTAAGTTCACGAGGCATTGAAGCAAACCCGCAAAAGATACAGGCCGTGCTAGACCTGAAGTCTCCCCGGACAGTTAAGGAAGTGCAAAGCCTTACAGGAAGAATCGCCGCACTCAACCGGTTCATCTCACGAGCAACCGACAAGTGCCATCATTTCTTCAAAGTCATCAAGAAAGCTCAAAAAGGGGTCGACTGGACACCCGAGTGCGAAGAAGCCTTCCAGCACCTAAAACAATACCTGGCACAGCCCCCTCTCCTAGCCAAACCCCTCCCAGGGGAGACACTGTATCTATACCTGGCCATCTCGAAGCACGCAGTAAGCTCGGCACTGGTACAAGAGACGGACCACGTCCAGAAACCAGTTTACTACGTCAGTAAAGCCCTGCTGGACGCAGAAACTCGATACCCCATACACGAACTCGTCGCCCTATCCCTAGTCACCACAGCTCGGAAGTTACGACCCTACTTTCAAGCCCATCCGATCAAAGTATACACGGATTTTCCCCTGAGACAAATCTTGCAGAAACCAGAAGCCTCAGGGAGGCTGATGAAGTGGTCAGTGGAAATAAGCGAGCACGACATCTCCTACCTCCCAAGAACAGCAATAAAAGGGCAGGCCTTAGCAGACTTCATAGCAGAGCTCACAGAACCGCAGGTCTTAGCCGTAGAAGAAGACATGTGGGAAATGTCTGTAGACGGATCCGCAAGCTCGCACGGCTACGGAGCAGGGGTAGCACTAAAAAGTGAAAAGGGAGAAGAAATACTACTCGCCCTCAAATTCGCCTTCAAAACTACAAACAATGAAGCAGAGTACGAGGCGATACTGGCCGGACTAAGGCTGTGTACGGTAGTAGGAGTCCGCAATGTACTGATCAGGAGTGACTCTCAGCTAGCAATACAGCAGCTGAAAGGAGATTTTCAAGCCAGAGAACCAGCCATGGTAGCTTACTTAGCCGAAGTAAAGAAGTGGGTGGAGAAAGTGGGAAACATACTCTTCGAACAGGTCGGACGAGAAGACAACTGCGAAGCAGATTCCCTGGCCAGGCTTGCCTCTTCAATGAAGACAGAAAACCCCAGGGTAATCCCTCTTATATACCTCCAAGAAAGAAGCATAGGGGAGACAGAGGTGGATGTACTAGAAGAAGAAGACAAAGATTCATGGATGCAACCGATCAGGAGGTACCTGGAAACAGGAGAAACCCCAAAAGATAAAAAGGAGGCCAGGAAGCTAAAGTTCAAGAGCACCAAGTTTTCCCTAATTGGGGGAATACTCTACCGGAGAGGATACACCGTACCCCTCCTAAGATGCTTAGCACCAGAAGAAGCAGACTACGTGCTCAGGGAGATTCACGCAGGCATCTGCGGAAGCCACGCCGGGGGAAGATCAATCGCCTTCAAAGCCTTGAGGCAAGGATTTTACTGGCCAACCATGCACGAGGATGGCGTGAAGATAGCACGGAAATGCGAGGGATGCCAAAAGAATGCCAACCTCCACCATCAGCCGGCAGAACAGCTGACCACCATATCCAGCCCCTGGCCCTTCGCACAGTGGGGGCTAGACATTATAGGGCCGATGCCGAAAGGACGAGGTCAGGCAAAATATGCAATCGTGGCCATAGACTACTTTACCAAATGGGTAGAAGCAGAACCATTGTCCACCATCTCGGAAAAGAAAGCCACGGAGTTCCTGAAGAGAAATATAATTTGCCGGTTCGGAATCCCCCAGGCAATCATCACCGACAACGGAAAGCAATTCGACAGCAGAGGATTCAGAAAACTTTGTGAAGACCTCCAGATAACCTTAAAATTCGCCTCGCCGGCCCATCCCAAGTCGAACGGGCAGGTTGAAGCCACCAATAAAACCATCAAGTCAAACCTGAAAGCTCGGCTCGGATCAAGCAAAAGCCTATGGGTCGAGGAGCTACCAGAGGTACTGTGGGCACACCGAACGACCTTCAAGGACTCAACAGGAGAGACACCCTTCTCCCTATCATACGGATGTGAGGCCGTCATCCCGGCAGAGATCGGAATATCAACCCACCGGGTCCGTCACTTTGAAAACGAACGAAACGAAGAACTTGTCAAAAATCACCTCGACCTGATCGAAGAAAGAAGAGAACAGTCAGCAGTAAGAGCGGCCATCTACCAACAGAGAATGGCCCGATTCTACAATAAGAGAGTTCGGACCCGCTCCTTCCGGCCAGGTGATCTAGTGCTAAGAAAAGTAACTCTGAACACCCGACGACCTGAAGAGGGTTCGTTAGGTGCCAAATGGGAGGGACCTTACAAGATCACTGAGATAGTAAGACCAGGGGCCTACATCCTGGAGCATCCGGACGGCAAGAGATTGAAGAAACCATGGAACGTCGAGATGTTAAGAAAGTACTTCCCATGAAGATCAACTTTCATTCCTTCTATTTTTCTTTTTTGCAGAAGCCGGACAAAACACCGAACCAGAACAACTGTTGTAAAAAGGGCGGTCCGCCCCCAAACATGAATAAAAATTCATTTTTTGACGAAATCCTTTAAATTCGAAAAAAACGACGGATCGGGGCTGGATTTCGTTCCGCTGAGGCCGTTTGTTTACTTAGCTCGGGGTCGGGTTACGTCCCACCGAGTCGGTGTCTTTGGACTGGGGACGTAACATTCCCCCAGGGCCAAGTGATTCTAACAGCTCGGGGTCGGGCGATGTCCCACCGAGTCTGTCTTTGGACTGGGGACGTAACATTCCCCCAGGGCCAAGTGATTCTAACAGCTCGGGGTCGGGCGATGTCCCACCGAGTCTGTCTTTGGACTGGGGACGTAACATTCCCCCAGGGCCAAATGATTCTAACAGCTCGGGGTCGGGCGATGTCCCACCGAGTATGTCTTTGGACTAGGGACGTAACATTCCCCCAGGGCCAAGTGATTCTAACAGCTCGGGGTCGGGCGATGTCCCCACCGAGTCTGTCTTTGGACTGGGGACGTAACATTCCCCCAGGGACAAGTGATTCAAACAGCTCGGGGTCGGGCAATCATCACCGACAACGGAAAGCAATTCGACAGCAGAGGATTCAGAAAACTTTGTGAAGACCTCCAGATAACCTTAAAATTCGCCTCGCCGGCCCATCCCAAGTCGAACGGGCAGGTTGAAGCCACCAATAAAACCATCAAGTCAAATCTGAAAGCTCGGCTCGGATCAAGCAAAAGCCTATGGGTCGAGGAGCTACCAGAGGTACTGTGGGCACACCGAACGACCTTCAAGGACTCAACAGGAGAGACACCCTTCTCCCTATCATACGGATGTGAGGCCGTCATCCCGGCAGAGATCGGAATATCAACCCACCGGGTCCGTCACTTTGAAAACGAACGAAACGAAGAACTTGTCAAAAATCACCTCGACCTGATCGAAGAAAGAAGAGAACAGTCAGCAGTAAGAGCGGCCATCTACCAACAGAGAATGGCCCGATTCTACAATAAGAGAGTTCGGACCCGCTCCTTCCGGCCAGGTGATCTAGTGCTAAGAAAAGTAACTCTGAACACCCGACGACCTGAAGAGGGTTCGTTAGGTGCCAAATGGGAGGGACCTTACAAGATCACTGAGATAGTAAGACCACCGAGTCTTCCCTTTGGACTGGGGACGTAACATTCCCCCAGGGCCAAGTCGTTTAAACAACTCGGGGTCGGGTCACGTCCCACCGAATCAGCCGCTTTGGTCTGGGGAGGAAACATCTCCCCAAAACCCAAGTCGTTCGCTTAGCTCAGAGACAAGTTACGCCCCACCAAGTCAGCTCTCCGGACCAGGGACATAACATTCCCCCGGGTCCAAATGCCTTACCCTTCCCGGGGGCAATCCAGACCCCTCTAACTCATGCTGACCCCTGATGGGCCTTAAAATTGCAATGATGGCAAGAAGCATAAAAGGAGAAGAAAAAGAAGAAAGAAATAGACATAAATGCATAAATGTATATAAATACAAGTTGTAATATAATTACAAGAAAAAGTTAAAGTGTACATAGGGCCCCGGTAGGGTTACCCTTTCTCATTCATCCCGCGCAGGGGCAGGAACTTCTTCCTCAGTCGGCTCAAATGGCGGAAGGAGCGGCTCGGCATCAGGAGGAGGAGCTGCGACTTCGGCATCAGGAGGAGGGATCTCAAGGCAGTCCTCGTCCACGGCAGGAACCTCCGATCCTTCTTCAGGAGGAACCTCAGGAGCCGGAACGACCGAGATGGGGGCGGGATCCATCACCTCCTCAGGTGGGGGAGGGATCCACTTTTGAAACTCTTCCTCGGAAATGTCCCCCTTACAGTAACTGATGGCCGCGTAGATAGGGTCCATATTCAGGCTCGGCAGCACCATCGGTATCATCTCGGCACAGTCACCAACTCCCTCGAGACGGATGGCCTCCTTCTCGGCTTCGAGATCAGCTTCTCTCTTTTCCAGCTCGGTCTCTCTCTCCTCGAGATCAATCTCCCTCTCCTCAAGCTCGGTCTTCTTCCTCTCAAGACTATCTCGGGCCCGTGCAACCTCCTCGTCTTTGTTCTTCAACTTGGCCTCAGCACTTGCTACCTTCCCCTTCAGAACGCCGATCTCAGATTGGGCAGCCTTCAGGTCCTCCCGGGTATTATCAGCAAGTTTCCTTTCCAGCACAGCAGCTGCTTTGAGAGCCTTGTTCGTTTTGAAATTCTCAACAGCGGCCGCCTCGTGATTCTTAATCACCTCCTCCCGGTCAGCCAGCTTTGCCTCCACTTCGGAAAGGCGACTTTGAAGCCTCTGGGCCTGACCGCCCTCGGACAGCAGAGTCAGAAGTAGACCCTTGTTCTTGGCCATAAGGTAGTTGGCCTGCACACAAAAAGGGAGGAAGGAGTCAAATACCAGAAAAGAGAGAACCAAGATCCAAAAAACCGAGAAGAGGAGTAAAAATACCTTCGCCATCTGAGAACTCATCTCAGCCACAACACCCTCGGGAGATACATCCTCGTACCTCGAGACCTCCCCCGGGGGAATCACCTCGGCCAATTCATTGAAAGCCGGCACTAAGTGAGAGGTAGCCTCCCGGATGCTTTCTCCCAAGTCATCCACCCCGAGGACTACAGGGCCCTTCCGTTTCCTGGAGGAACTTTCAGAGGACTTCTTCCCCCTACGAATGTCCTTCCTCTTGACTGGAGCGGCTCCCTCGTCTTCTCCCTCCTGGGCCAACTCGGTCTCCTCGGTCCCGAACTGACGCCTCCTCTTCCTAAGAGGTTTCGGCGGACTGGCAAGATGAGCAGATCCTGATGATTGCACGCCAGAAGGTGAGGACAGCCCCCGAACACTTGTTTGGACTTGTCCAGGAGATATATTCTCAGCAAGATCGGTCAGTGCCTGGGAAGTTTCAGCATGGCCGGCCTTCTTCACGGTACCGGCCAACTTCTCAAGAAACTTTGGCCTCTTCGACATACCTGCAAAAAAAAAAAAAAGAAGAAGAGAAAGAAAAAGAAATCAAGATCCGAGAACATAATAAAAGCATCAAAACACGTAAACAAACTAGCATCCAGCAGACCTCCACCAATCCGACCCGAGGCCTCCGGAGGGGCGGCCCGAATGAGGCCCGAATCAACAAAGGCCGCATCATTAACCAACTTCCTCCAATGAGCAGCATACCCCCGAGCCCAATGTACCCGCATCCGAACCTGACGAGAAACTTTGGGAGCATCTCGCCA
>SKCR01049970.1:0-46141 GCA_019454045.1 Zanthoxylum bungeanum
TATTAAGACTTCAAAGTTGTACATTTTTTTAGAGTCTTCTTTACTTCTTCAACTTAAAATCAGCTCAAGTCGGATATCTGAGGAAAACGTTATGGCCAAAATACCAAACTTGTGCCAAAATTGGAATTTAGGACTACACTTCGGGGACGCGTACAATAAATTTTCGTTTTTTTGCCTCTTTTTCTTTTGCTCCGGATTTTCATCATCGTTTAAGCCATGAGTTATTCCATTAAGTCCCAATATTATTTTTATCTGTAAAAATAAAACAAAAAACATCAAACATTCATAAAACTCGAGAAACTAGATAAAATTGATTATGTTAAATGAGTGAGAAATATTGAGATAAGTTAACCACTCATCACATGTAAGAACCCCAACAACCCCCCAAACCTAACATTTTGCTAGTAATCGAGCAAAAAAACAAAATAAAATAACAGATACATCGTTAAAATAAATTAAGCTAAGCCACTTTCGAGGGATCACGGTTGCATTTAGCATATGCAACAAGCCTTAAACCCCGAGGTGTCCCTAGTGGACGAGTTTGTAAGTCTCGTGAGGGCTTACAGTGTGATAACCCACAAACGTCAATCTAATGCACACAAAGCAAAAAGACAAGAGAAAAGAGAATAAACAAGTAGTGACTAAACAAGGGAAAATTTCGTAGCCAAGTCATAATTGTTTTGCTTCTTTCTAAATTACCGAATAAGTATGCTCTCTCCGATTATTTTTACAATTCCTCCATATACACAGCCAACAAAATGTAATCAACTCAGTTTTCCCACAATATTCCACAAGTTTGAGTTGAAAAGAGAGTAATATTTTTTGTTCCTAAAGTTTTAATCAAATTCACATCTTTTTTGCAATTGGAACTTTTGTGTCTGATGGTTTCTTAATTTTTTTTTTCTAGATTTTTTATTGATTTTTTTTTATTGATATACAATAGTCTTCCATCTATGTATTGAGCTTGTTGGATAATATGACCCATAGCGTCACTATTTGCACAGATCATTGTGTTGTTGTAGCAAATTAACTATGTAATAAGGAAATTGCACTCTCATCGTTTGTGATTAGATCACCATAGATATATAAATAAGAGAGGTCCCTATGATTAGTTCCTGGATTGAGATGATATGAGACGTATCAGTCCACAAGGATTAATCATTAAATATCCCTAGCCGTAGTATTATCGAGACTGGACATCGATAATGCGGATAGGCTAGTAGGCACTTGTGCGCGTTGTGAGGGCACAACGGCATAGTTCTCATATATATAAGTATTGGATACTTGTGCAAGTGCGATAGGAGGTCGTGTTTCACCGATGGTACGGGAAACAGTTCGCTCTGGATAGACCCTTCGGAATCCCATTGGTATTATGACTAGGTGTCTATGGGAGGCCGAAATCAAGGTAGGTGTGTATAGTCTTAACCTGAGACTTACATCGCTAATACTTACGACAATCGGTAAACTTTGGTTTTGGTGGTGGGGGATCTTAACTGGTTCTGTGTTCACCTCTTCTGGGTTTATCAGGAATCGTAGTGTATTGGATGTGATGTCAAGACGGAAGTGTCACTCCAGTCATAATGGAGATGATGTCACGCAGGATACGGTATTAGTGCTCTTAAAGTGATGCGCATCCAATCGTGATATTATGACCAGGTCATGAATATCCGATTATAGAGACTAGTTACCAGACATCCGATATGTGTTTTCGGACGGGGCAGACACTTATCCAGCCCCAGCCCTAGCACGTGATTATCCGATACTGGGCCGATATGCACAATACAATTGTATACTACGCTTGATACAGATCTAGATATTCTTTAATGAATATGTCCGGAGAACTTGGGAAGACTTGGTGCTTTGCTAGGAGTCGACCTTGTCTGTAAATCGGTAGAACGTAGTACTTGGTACGTACGTGATTCGGATACTCCGACGACCGTATTTACTGCCAGATTATCCGGGGATCTCATGGGTCGCTTCCCGATAATCCACCGATGACGCACAACTTGCACTCTTGAATAATCTGGGATTATAATAGAAGAGAGAGAAATTAATCTAGGATTAATACGGAGATATTTTATCCGGGATAATATCGTCTAAAGAGAGAGAACGATTAATTCGGAATTAATCGATGTATTAATATATTCGATATATTAGACGAAATTGGATTTCGACGCGGAATTAAAATTAGATTTTAATTCGGGCAAACGAGTTAATTAAGAATTAATTCGTTAGCGACGTAAATAATAATTTCGCCGGGGCGCGATTATTTATTTAAATTCGATTGAATTAACGTCGCGACGTAAGCTCGGTATTTCGGAAATATCGAACCCGAAGCGTGAGTGCACGTGGGCCCACTTCATTTGGAAACGTGTGGGGCCCACATGACACATGTCTGTTATGCATTAACTTTGACACATGTATGTTATGCTTATTTTGACACTCTAATGCTTTGCATGGAGATTGTGTACATTGCACTCAATGTTATGGCATGGAAATTGAGTGTTTTACACTCTAAGCCATTGCATGTTTTGTGTCATAAATTTATTATTAATTTAATGAAAATTATGGCATAAATATAAATTGATTTTTGGTAAATCATTTTACAACTTAATACACATTTTTCTCTCTCAAATTCTCTCTTCTCCTCACGAAATCACAAGGTGTGGACTGTTTTTGGAACCAAAAACCGTGAGCTAAAGGGAAGCAAGAGTGGTTTCTCATGGTGAGAAATCAAGTGCTAGCACACTTACAAGTCTTGCGAAGGTGGTAGGGAGGTTCGACCATGAGACGGGATCCATCCGACGAAGCTAGGAGCTCCGTTTCTTCACTTAATTTTCTGTTTTTGTAGGCATGGACTGCATGCAGTAGGCTTACATGGCAGTGCGTTTTTGGGCTTGATCGTCTCCATATCGAATCTACCGATCAATGTGAGTATTCCGCTACCTCCGTTGATGTGTTCACACATAATTTCATGTCTTGATTTGATCTTGGGACCTTAGAAAAACCAACAATGGCATCATGAGCTAATGTTGCAAGCATGAAATTTTGTAGGTTAAATTTGGGTAAATGTTTGTTGAGCATGATTTGAATGAATTTTTTGTTTGAGTATGCTTATAACATGTTTAAATTCATTTGGTTGGACTATTTGATGAAAAATGATTTGGAATTATTTTCCCCAAATTTATGCCTGGCCGAATGCAAAATGATTTTGAATCATTGGAATTTTGTGATTTTAATTCTTGGATGAGTTTTTAGGATGATGTTAATTTAATGTCAATTGATGTACTTTGAATTGAACATCCCTAAATTCCATGTGTTGGCCGATGTGTATGAATGATTGAAGCATGTTCTTGAATTTGATGAATGAATGCTATGTTATAGATGATTACATGGAATCAATTTTATGAAAAATGCATTGGATGATTTTCCCCCCCAAAAATTCCACCTTGGCCGAATGTGATATGCCCTAATGTCTTGGAATTTTGATTTTGTGACATTGGATGTGTAAAAATCAAATTGGATGGTGATTTGATGTCGATTGTAGGTTCGATTGGATCGAAACCGAATCGGACACAAAATCCCTCCTTGGCCGAGAGCATGAAAGCATGTAAATGGATTTGATTTTTCATTATGTGTGTTTGACATGTGATAATGAATTGAATATGATTAATAAGACTAATTTGGTGTTTTAAAAATGTTGATTTAGTTGATTAATCATAAATGCACTTTAGGTAATTAAATTGCATAATTGGATTTTTTAATTTAATTATTTAGGCTTAAATTGGATTTGGACTTGAAATGTTGTATTGGGGCTATTGGGCTTGATTTATCAAGTTTGGTTTAGGCCAAGTGGATTGGATCCAATTGGGCCCAAAACCTTAACCATAAAGCCCAATTGCGACTAATGAACCTTTATGTTCAATTGGGCCTAATGGGCCAAGATTGATTTATGGCTTATGGGGTAAATCCCGGATTGGACTTTGGTTATCGGTTTGACCCGAGTTGACCAAAAGTCCACGCCTTAAGAAATCAATCAAAAGCCCATTGGACTTTAATTGAATTGACGTTGGACGTTAATCGGTCTTTGAGACGCGTTACGATTAAATTTGGAATTTAAATCGAAAAGGTTTATTAAATAAAAGTGTAATATTTAATTTGGAATTGAATAGTGAATTAGTATTAAATACATGTTAAATTAGATTTAATGATGTAGTTTAATTTAATTCATGAATTCGTACTTTGAGTACTTATTCGCAAAAAACGAGTTTGACTCGAACAAAATCAAATCGTTGTTTGAACATTGGATGATCACTTAATTATCAGATTAATTAATTTGATTAGATTGATTGATAGCATGCTTATGTGTGTGAATACGTGGTTGTGTTGAATGAATAATGTATATCGGATGGATATTAGTCGGGTGGGCAATTTTAGAAATTGTTGTAATAAATTCGATTTATTAAATTGGACCTGCGTGTCCAGCCTTATCACCTTCTTTTCTCTTTGTATTCTCTTCTCACCTATTCCCCTCTATGTATATGAGGTTTCTTTAGAAGTGTAGTGTAACGGGTAGAAGTAGTACAAGTGCTAGCTTGAGTGAGAAAGGGAGAGATTTGATCTAGGATCAATGTGTTAAGTATCCATCCGCATATCATTATTATTTTATTTCATACTCGCTTTATTATGTATTTAGAATGCATGTTTAAGGGTGTATGATGATGAGACCTTAACAAAGATAATTAAATTGGTAGCCAATTTGCACGCGAAAAACCCTCATTTTATATTAAGCAAATATCCTTCCATTGAATGATTCTTGTTCAAGATCCGAAGTTGGCATTGTTTGTTTTTTTGACCAAAGTCAAGACCTTTGTCAATCAAGGATGTACTTGAATCATGAGAGTTTGTTGCATATCGGTGTCTTGTCCAAATCGTGATTTTTATTGCCAAAGTCAGATCACTTTTTGTCCAATGACATTGATTACGAAACTATCCTCGTCAATGGGTCCCCGCTTAACTGGAATCATTAGGTTTGTTGTTTGGCCAAAGCCAAGGCCTAATGATTCAGAGGATAAGGTTAGGAAAATGTATTGGATACATTGACATTATACATATGTTTCGGACTTGGATGTCCACCTAACCGGATCTAGGAATTGGATGAGATCCAATTGATCTTGAGATCTACCTAGTTAAATAGCATACAGCTTTTTATTGGCCAAAGTCAGGGTTTTGGTGTTATTTAACGGGATCCTAGCCCACTAGGAAACACGGTTTTCCCGAGTACTCCACAGAGGGTTAGAGGCTCGACGAAAAATAGTGGGAGGCAAGTATTGAATTTGCAACATTCGTTCAATTACTCGCTAAACACGCTCATTTTTATTTTACTCGTCATATTTATTAAAAGTATTAGTTGGACTAATATTTTATGTTGTTTTAAAGATATATATAGTTGGACTATATACAAACTCATTCAATATATAGTTGATTTTGTAATTGGATTATAGTAATCAATATAATTGAATTAAATGATAGTTGATTTTATAATGGGTTATAGTAATCAATATTAAAATTATAGTTGATTAAATAATTGGATTATTGTAATCATTATAATAAATAGTACCTTAATAATTTGATTATATAGTTGGACTATTAAAATCAAGTAAAGAATTGAAAAGGTTGAATATTTAAAATATATAATCCTTGGATTAAATGTTTTAAATGATTTAATTTTCAATGGGGAATTAATAATAGGTTAATTTATTTGATAAATAACTTATTATTACTAAGCCCATAATTAAGCAAATAGTAGAGCATAAAGTCTTTGGAAGATTTATGTGATGATGACTTTAGTGCTTAATTAATATACTTACAATAAATCTATCTTTAGATTTAAAAGTATTAAAATTGCAATTAATAATTCTTGGAGAATTAATTGACTATTCTAGTGGAGAAAAGTCAAAGTTTGCAATTGGGCATGTAGCACAAGGTGCACATCGTTTCGATATTCCGAACCCAAGGCTTGGCCAAAGGTTTGTGAAATATTGAAAAGGTAATTGACATATCCCAAAGTGACTACCATTTGGATATGGAAGACACGAAGGAATTAAAGAAAGGGCGAGGCTCTAACTTTAAAATATTTGTCAAAGTTATGTTCACTGCTAGTATTGAAATGGAATTTAAATACTTAGTGTGGTACATAATATATATGTATGACGTTCAGAATCCGCTGTGAGCTGGATACTGGCTTCAAGCCGAGATTTCTCTGCGAATGGAAACGGGACGAAAGTCGCTGTTTCGACCGTAGATACCTAAGTTTAGGAACTACCCTTAGGGTATGTACTTAAATTAGGATATGTTATAATGTAACTAGTTTGACTAGAGACATTATCTCTATATCAGTGTTTAATCCGATGTGGATAATACCTTTATATTCTAGAACACTAAAGTGTTTCAATATATAAAGATGATACTGAGATAAATACAGAATTTATATTTTGAATATAAATAAAATCTCAAACATATAAAATGACAAATAAATAGCTCAAATTGATTTGATCAATTGAGACTTATTTGTGGCATTGTTGTCTGGGACACAATTAAACAAGACTCGTATATCCACACTTTTGTAGAGTGGGTACTAGGACTGTTTTGACTATTCAAATAAGGTCTGCGAATCTAGTTTATTAGGTAATATACCTAAAATACTATTTACTTGGTAATAGTAAAAGGGCCACCGATCTGTTAGCCCTATTCATGGTGAAGTTAGTGGGCCCATATCTAGCTAGGCTAGATGTGAACATGAATATTTCGTGACCTTAACGGATGTGACATCACGTTGTGGTTATGTGTTTCTTTTGAAGAACACAGATCGGAAACTTTAGAGTTTCGACACGAAGTAGACAAACAGATCGGCTATAGTATTATTCCGCCACGGTGAAACCGTAATGGAAAATACTTAAGCAGTAAGTTTCATATAAAATGAAAGAGTACGGTATTCTTTCATATGAGGACTCCTCCCGAGACACGTTAGTTAGACGGTGTGTCCGAACCAAAAACCGAATTTTTGTTGGACATGATAAGGTTTATCACGAGTCGCTCTGAGCTATAATTTCCTTCAACAAGATATGTATTAACAGTGCAAAACTTATTTAGAATAAGGTTCCATATAAATCTGTTTGACAGATATCATATAGGATATGAACAGGGAAGAAACGAGGTTTCTCATTCCTGATAATTTGGGTATGCGAGGCATAGCGTTTGGATGATACCAAACTAAGGACCCAAATTGGAAAAGTGCCAATATAGGTTATCTTAAGGGAAACCTTAAATATAGTACTTGTAAATCCCACATGAGAACAATATAATTGTTGCTCACCATGCGGTTTTCCTGAGAGGAATACCGATATGCAGTGGTCAGTGGGAGGATAGTGATACTCGATGAAAATCGGAGTAATACTGATCTAGGCACGAAGTCCGTAATGGAACACAAATAGTTCATCTATGATGAAACTATACCATTAATCTTCAAATACACAAGAAACTAGTAGATCGGATAGAGTCAGAAAACAACCTAGGGTATGGGTTTCTGATCTAACCTCATAAAGATGTCAATCTTATGGTGGTGTACCATCCGACTACGTTATGAGGAAGTGATACGAGGTATCGACTCCCTGTTATGGCAAAGTGCCATGAGTCCGAAATGGATTCCATGTATAACAACTATGTTTGAATACTAGTTGTTGTACCACAAGGCGTTGTGCCTATGGTACATTAAACGTCTTCAAGGAAGACATACATGGAAGGCAACATACCAACGTGCAAAGCAGGCTTTTGACGGAAAGGTAGCGTTATCAACATTATGTTAATAACGGTTCAACCTTTTTACCTGTTGCCATGATAAATCCATTTTGAAGATGCTTGTTGATAACTGTATATTTCATTTATGAAAAATGTCAGTTACAAATCAAAATCGCTTTCCTGAAAAGGAAACCTTTTGGAGGATGCTTTACAACATCCTGACGATTTTGTATAACCGACAAACCAGGTTTGGCGGTTATTCGATCCATGTTTGGATTGATGCAAGCATAAGGTTCTTGGAACTGTCGTTTTGAAATAATCATAATGGTTTATGATTTGATTCAAAACGAAATAATTCTTGTGTATATAAGGAGGTTAGTGGGAGAGCGCACTGACAGTGAAAATTCCCATAAAGCATTGGTGAAAGCTTGGCTTTCATAGATATTCTTTCAATAGAATTCTCCGTAGAATTCTGGGAGTAACAACCTTATTCAGGGAATAAAGATCTACTGGGATAGATTTGGAGTTGTTAACACTCTCTGGGAAATTGTACATTTAAAATGTACTTGTATTGGTGTCTCATACGCTTCGAGCATATGGAGTCACAATCGGGTCAATCCAAGTGACAATCACTGGATTGAAGATTAAGAACATCTGTTAGTATCTGAGAGAACTAAAGATGTTGTCTTAAACTATGGATGGAGAACTTGAAGTGACTGGGATCACTGCTGCAAGTTTCCAAACGGTAAATACTGCGGTACTATAAAGTTTGAATAACCGGGACAGTGAGCTGGAAATCTTCCAAGCAAGATAACTGTTGCCGAATAAACAACAAATGCGGATCATTGCTGCAGCTGAGGCAGCAATAGAAGACCATTTGGGTCGAAAATAAATCTAATAAGATTAGATAAAGTTCTGTTAGCAGCTGAGCTAGGCGTCAGCATAGGCTAAGGAATTAAAGGTCTCATCGACGATCCAGATATATACTTCTGTATCATCTGATTCGTTCGGATCATACATCGTGGCGATGTGATGATCGTGTAAATCGCGTCAGACGATAATTAAGCAAATCCGCTGACGAAAACCTTTCCTCAGCAATTTGAGCGAATTGTACATAGTTCGAGTGTAGGACACTTGAGTGACTCGCTACGTGCCAAGTGGGAGATTGTTGGATAATATGACCCATAGCGTCACTATTTGCACAGATCATTGTGTTGTTGTAGCAAATTAACTATGTAATAAGGAAATTGCACTCTCATCGTTTGTGATTAGATCACCATAGATATATAAATGAAGAGAGGTCCCTATGATTAGTTCCTGGATTGAGAATGATATGAGACAGTATCAGTCCCCGAAAGGTTTAATCATTAAATATCCCTAGTCGTAGTATTATCGAGACTGGACATCGATAATGCGGATAGACTAGTATTGCACTTGTGCGCGTTGTGAGGGCACAACGGCATAGTTCTCATATATATAAGTATTGGATACTTGTGCAAGTGCGATAGGAGGTCGTGTTTCACCGATGGTACGGGAAACAGCTTCGCTCTGGATAGACCCTTCGGAATCCCATTGGTATTATGACTAGGTGTCTATGGGAGGCCGAAATCAAGGTAGGTGTGTATAGTCTTAACCTGAGACTTACATCGCTAATACTTACGACAATCGGTAAACTTTAGTTTTGGTGGTGGGGGATCTTAACTGGTTCTGTGTTCACCTCTTCTGGGTTTATCAGGAATCGTAGTGTATTGGATGTGATGTCAAGACGGAAGTGTCACTCCAGTCATAATGGAGATGATGTCACGCAGGATACGGTATTAGTGCTCTTAAAGTGATGCGCATCCAATCGTGATATTATGACCAGGTCATGAATATCCGATTATAGAGACTAGTTACCAGACATCCGATATGTGTTTCGGACGGGGCAGACACTTATCCAGCCCCAGCCCTAGCGTGATTATCCGATACGGGCCCGATATGCACAATACAATTGTATACTACGCTTGATACAGATCTAGATATTCTTTAATGAATATGTCCGGAGAACTTGGGAAGACTTGGTGCTTTGCTAGGAGTCGACCTTGTCTCGTAAATCGGTAGAACGTAGTACTTGGTACGTACGTGATTCGGATACTCCGACGACCGTATTTACTGCCAGATTATCCGGGGATCTCATGGGTCGCTTCCCGATAATCCACCGATGACGCACAACTTGCACTCTTGAATAATCTGGGATTATATAGAAGAGAGAGAAAATTAATCTAGGATTAATAACGGAGATGTTTTATCCGGGATAAAATATCGTCTAAAGAGAGAAACGATTAATTCGGAATTAATCGATGTATTAATATATTCGATATATTAGACGAAATTGGATTTCAACGCGGAATTAAAATCAGATTTTAATTCGGGCAAACGAGTTAATTAAGAATTAATTCGTTAGCGACGTAAATAATAATTTCGCCGGGCGCGATTATTATTTAAATTCGATGAATTAACGTCGCGACGTAAGCTCGGTATTTCGGAAATATCGAACCCGAACGCGTGAGTGCACGTGGGCCACTTTCATTTGGAAACGTGTGGGGCCCACATGACACATTCATGTTATGCTTAACTTTGACACATGTCATGTTTATGCTTTTTGACACTCTAATGCTTTGCATGGAGATTGTGTGCATTGCACTCAATGTTATTGCATGGAAATTGAGTGTTTTATACTCTAAGCCATTGCATGTTTTGTGTCATAATTTTATTATTAATTTAATGAAATTATGGCATAAATATAAATTGATTTTTGGTAAATCATTTGACAACTTAATACACATTTTTCTCTCTCAAATTTCTCTCTTCTCCTCAACGAAATTCACAAGGTGTGACTGTTTTTGGAACCAAAACCGGGAGCTAAAGGGAAGCAAGAGTGGTTTCTCATGGTGAGAAATCAAGTGCTAGCACACTTACAAGTCTTGCGAAGGTGGTAGGGAGGTTCGACCATGAAGACGGATCCATCCGACGAAGCTAGGAGCTCCGTTTCTTCACTTAATTTTCTGTTTTTGTAGGCAGTGGACTGCATGCAGTAGGCTTACATGGCAGTGCGTTTTTGGGCTTGAATCGTCTCCATATCGACTCTACCGATCAATGTGAGTATTCCGCTACCTCCGTTGATGTGTTCACACATAATTTCATGTCTTGATTTGATCTTGGGACCTTAGAAAAACCAACAGAGCTTTGGGTCAGTGACTCCCAACCCAGTTGACTTTAGGGCACTAGGTGTCAAGACACCCCTACGGACTTAATTACTCAGACTTCAGATATATATATATTTTTGGCAACATATTCGATCAATGTAATCATCTTTGGGCCAGTGACTCCCAAACCAGTTGGATTTAGGGCACTAGGTGTTAAGACACCCTTACAGACTTAATAACTCAGACTCATAAGTTTTTTTTTATCCCATCCATTTTTTTAGATGCTTCCTTCAATTAAACTAGAGCACTGAATATTACAAACTCGTCAATTACTTCTCATGTCCGTATGTTACCATGCATGTTGATAATACCTGTCAACTGAGCATATGAAGATCCATTTTAGTCAGTATTATGGAGAATTCACAAATTAAATAATTCAAAAGGAAATAAATAAAAATTAACTTATTCCGAAATAGGTTTAAGATACGTATCAGGAGTGGAAACTTCTTACACAGCTATCTCTCACCAATTTCACATGATTAATCAAGTTAACAACACAAAATATTATTTTGATTTTTTGTAAAATTTTTCAATTTTTTTTGAAAAAAATGTAGACTAAAAATAACACAATAAAAACAAGATAATATTAACTATTCCCCTCCCCCAAACATAAAGAGACATTATCCCCAACGTCTTAAACAGTAGAAGAAGAGTTTAGAAATCAGTACCTGGTTAGCTGAAATTCTACATCTAAATGAAAAGTTAAAGGTTAAGATCTAGATTTATCCGACGCCTCTTACCATGATCGTTCTCGGACTAATTTATCTTTGAAATGATAGGGTCAATTTGTGGTTCAAATGTTAAGATTTGGTCAATTAAATCTGTGGCAGTTCTGGCAGTGAAGATGAGTTCTTTTACAGGTTTTGACACGAACCCATTTCTCCGGGCATCATCAAGAAACACACAAATAAAATCATAAAATTCATCAACGTTGTACAATCCAAGAGGTTTCTGGTGTATGTTCAAGTTCGCTCAAGATAACACTGTAAACATTTCCTTCATTCAAGCCACCTGACAAAGCAATAAAAGCATCAGCACGATTAATCATTTCTACTATTCATTCAGACATATCTGGCACGATCAGTTTCTCTCTGTTTGATGGTCCAATAAAGATCGCCTCTGTCAAGGGTTTTGGAATGATTCCCAAGACTTGACTGCCTCATTCCTGTACAGCTTTTGAAATGATCCCCATTAGTCCAAGATTGCCACCGCCATATACTAAGTGCATATTCCTTATAGCTAAGACTCTACCCAATTCATGTGCTGCTACTACGTATTATGGTTTAGAACCAACACTATTACCGCAAAACACACAGATGTTTTCAACTCATTTTCTTGAAGTGGCTTCCATGTTTTACTCTGGATGTCTTCAAAAATACAATGATGAGTTGAATTTATAACACCTGAAAAGGGTGAGTAAAAATAATAGAACTAGTATCTTCCAAATGACGATTGTTAGCTAAATAAAATAAATCGTGAAAGGTCAAAAAGTCTGGATCCTGTCGGTGAAAATAAAGATAATTACAACGAAAAAGCAAACCAAAACAATTATTAAGGCAACAGAATTGTGTACTCAATACGACACTCGCTTAGTATAAATTCATTAGGATGCGTCTCAAGAATCCATTCTTTACTCAGCCATCACTAATGAATTAGCTCTCGTTTCTGTGAAATTCAAACACCACTCCTTCTTAAATGCTCTGTTTGTGTTTTTCCCTGAAAAACTAACACATAAAATTAAAAACTCTACAACATGTATACACAAAATATGAAAACAGAAATTACAACAAATTGCATGGGTTGCCTCCCTGCTAGCGCTGAATTTTTCGTCTTCAGCTAGACGTGACTGAAATCAATCTGTCAATGAGGTTTCAGCGTCGTTTTGGATGTCCGATTAAAGACAATCCCATAAGCGTTGCTTTTGAAAGGTCTCTTCCAACAGTAAAGTGGTAAAAAAAAATTTCTCTCATTCAGTGCTCGTGCCAACTTTTTAATCTTTGTCACTCCAGTAGTTCCTGAAATGAAAGAAAGAAAATCATGAGGTCTTGTATGGTGCTTGACTTGGAATGGGTGATATCTTTGATTTGTACTCCTCAAAACAGTGATGTTTCTCCTGAATGCACTGGATCTTTAATAAGGTCAGACATTTGCTCTTCCATTTGCTTTGCTTCTTGTTCTATATTTTCTTCACATATGTATTTTAGGATTTCCGCATTCAATTCTTCATCTGTCATATGTGAAATGCTTACTCTATAAGTATCAACCTGATGATGTAAAAATGTATCTGATTTTAGGTCTTCATCCTCTTTGACTGGCTCAGGTAGATCTTCTTCAAAAATTTGTGCAATGGAAGCTCCAAGATCTTCATTTTGAAGATGGAAAGTTTGATCCTCCCTTGTTGGTGCAGTTGGTACAAACAACTCATCTTCTTCATCCTTCGTCAGAGTCAGAATAATAAAAATCAAACAGAGACTTTGCTGGTTTGAGCTCCTGAAATGATACATCTGGTTCTTGATACTGCTCAGTCTCTTCATCTGTCAAGGTGTCATTATGAAATGCTTGGTACTCCAAGGCTTTGTCAGTTTCGTCTGAAAATGCTTCTTGAGATATGTAGCTCTGGTTTTCTGTTAATTGTCTTATTTGATCTGTCATTCTCTGTATGGATTCTACTTGACACTGAAATTGTGCATCAATTTGAGCTTCCCATTCCTTGAACCAATCTCTGAGCATGTGAATCATCTGATTTTCCTCTGATAGTTCTGTTTCTTGATGAAGATCGTAGGTGGATGGTGGATAAGATTGAGAATAAGGTTCAGTGAAATATGATGGTTCTTCGTACCTTGAATGATTCCAATAATTATGCCACTCTGAAAGGTATATACATTGATCGCTCAGGTGGTTACCATCACATATTACACATCTCCCCATTTTTTTCTGTTGAGCAAATGCAGAATTGATTGGTTCTGACATCCAGTGATAATTGTTGGGCTGGACAACAGGCCTCAGAAAACCGAACTGTTGCTCCCTGAATTGGGGTGTATCTTCTTCTAGTAAAGCTCATAATCTCTCAAACTCCCAATATTGTTCCATTTCAACCATCTGAAAAAAAAAATAAAGGAAAGGAATAAAAATTACAGATAAAAAGAAAATTAGATACAAGTAAAAGAGATTGCTTCAAAATTAATAACTCAAGAAAAATAAGTCCCCGGCAACGGCGCCAAAAACTTGACTGGTGCGTAATCACACACGTATAACACAAGCGCATGTATCGTTCAAGTAGTATAAAAATATTGATCCCACGAGGACTTAATTCCTACTATTGTTATTAATTATTAATACTATTTATTTACAAGTATCTAATTAATAGAGAAAAATATGATTGCTTTTGGTTGGTTGAATGTGGATTTGCTTAAATAAAATAAACAAAAGAAACAAAAGAAAATACAAAGAAAAATAAATAAAAGACACAAAGATCTAGGGTTGTGATTCCACACAATATTATCCTAAAGATGAATTGATTCTCTTATATATGTGTAATAAGTCAGTTTGCTAACCTGGAACACAAAGATATGCAAAAGTTTATGTCGATGGTCAGATGCAAATATCCAAATAACCCAATTAATCATATGTCTATGTTAACCAAGTACCTGAATTCATTAAGTTCAAGTTCCAAAAATGGCTATCCCCGCCGACAAGTATATGTCTATCCTGTAAGGAAATCTATTAAATGGTTATCTATCCTCAAAGAAGATCGTGGGCTATTAAGTCTAAGGCTGAAACCTAAAATCCCTTCGTCAAGTTCATTTTAAGTTTACCAAATCAATCTTATTAATGGCCAATTAACAAGAAGCATTAACTTAAGACTCAATAAATAAAGTAAATAATTACCCCTAAAAAGAAAATCAATTATTAAGTGTGTGGATATTGTGTTTCATCACTTCCCTAGAATAAAAATAAAATGTTGGGGGATCCACCTCTACTATTTCTAATTTTGAAATCTCCTTTATTATAATATGGAATTTATCAGTGATATTACCAACCGACCATATAGGCGGTATCCACATTAAGTTAGATTTCCAATTAAGTCCAACCAGCCATATAGGCGGTATCATTATTTGTCCATAAACCAGCCATATAGACGGTAATCATCTGTCACCTAAAGACCGGCCATATAGGCGGTGTCACATTATGTCAAATAAATAAAACCAGCCATTAAGGCGGTAAACCTTTTAGTTTGAATTATAATTTCCATATTATAATTAAGGAAGATTAATCTAAATTAAAATAATAAAAGCTTCACCCTTCCCCAGCAGAAATCTAACTACTAAACATAAAAGAAAATAGAAGAAAAGAAACTACTACTATTACTGAAAATAAAAATGCATAAATTAAATACTGAAAATAAATATAAACAAGATGCAATCCTTAAATTCCTTACAAAAATCTAAGGAAATCTTGAGAATTACAAATGAAATGGCTTGGTATTTAAAGGCAAATCTAAAGGTTTCCACCAATTTCTCCACCAATTGCTCCACCAAACACTCCACAAAATCCTCCACCAAACACTCCACAAAATCCTCCACCAAACACTCCACCAAACTGTTGGGTTTCTAAGTTGTCCCAAGATCATTTCAAGCAATGAAATCAAGTGAATACACAAAGAAGAATAGCAGAATTAAACTTACTTTGATCGGATTTTGGAGGTTTTGAATACAAAATGTTTTGCCTTTGAGAAGTCTCCAAGCTTCCTCTTTGAATGTTGAATACAAGCTCCAAGATTTGTTCTTCGATTCCAAGCATTTGGGATGGTTTCCCTATCACCTTGGATGATTCCTTTAGTGTGCTAGCACTTAGAAAATTTGCAACAAATTTTTTATCTTCTTCCTTGCAACTCTCGGCAATGAGAGCAAAAGAGAGGGATAGTGTTTTTCTTCGTTGAAACCGTGAATGAGAGAGAGAGTGAGCAAATTTATTTTGTTGACTTGTATTTTAATTTCAAAAATTAAAATAATGATATACCAAAGTTGGTATATGTCAACAACAAATCAAGCTTGAGTGAGGAATAAGTCATCACAAAAAATCCTCACTAACTTCTATCACCAAAAAGGTGAAAGAATGACTAGTGATGTGACATGTGGGCCCCACTTTATTCAAAATCCGAGTAGGCCCGCAACACATCCCGGGCTTGGGTTCGATAATTCCGAATTAACGAATTTTCCGTTGCGACTAATTAAATCAAATTTAATTAAATAATTATGCCAAGTAAAATTACTATTCACGTAGCTTGCGAATTAATTCTAAATCAATTCGTTTGCCCGAATTAAAATCCAATTTTAATTCCACGTCGAAATCTAATTTCATTTAATATATCGAATATATTATTTTATCGATTAATTCCAAATTAATTGTTCTCTCTCTTCAAATAGTATTTTATCCTAGATAAAATCTCTCCGTAATTAATCCTAGATTAATTATGTTCGAATCATACGTCATCGGTGAATCTTCGGGAAGCGACCCAAGAGATCTCTGGATATGTTGGCAGTAAATCTGGTCGTTGGACTATCGGAACACGTACGTGCCTCGTACTATGTTTTTTACCGATTTACGAGACACGGTTGGCTTTTAACAAAGCACCGTGCCTACCCAATTCTCCAGAAATACTCTTAATGGAATATATAATCTTTGTCAGGCGTAGTATACGTAGTATTGCATATTATTATCCAGTATCGGATGTCACATGCAAGGCCAGGGGCTGGAATAGTGTATGCCCCGTACGAAGCATATATCAGATCACAAGCAACTAGTCTCTTTAATCGGATAATCATGACCATGTCATATTATCCCGATGGTTGCAACCAATTAAAATACCAGTTATGTATCCCTGCGTGATCATCATATCCATATGACTGAAGTGATACTTCCATCTTGACATCACACCCAATACACTACGATTCTCAATAAACCCAGAAGAGGCGTACACAGAACATGTTAAAGTCCTGGATGACCAAAATCAAAATGTATTCATTGTCGCAAGTACTAGTGATGCAAGTCTCAGGTTAAGACCAAATATACCTACCCTGATGCGGATTCCCATAGACACATAGTCATACTACCAATGGGATTCCGCGGGGTCAATCCAGAGCGAAGCTGTTTCCGTACCATCGGTAAACACAACCTCCTATCACACTTGCATAAGTATCTAATACTTAAATATATGAGAACTGTGTTGTTACGCTTCCATAACACGCACAAGTGAATACTATTCTATTCCGCATTATCGATGTCCAGTCTCGATAATACTACGACTAGGGATATTTAATGATTAAATCGTTATGGATTGATATGGTCTCATATCTTGCAATCCAGAACTAATCATAAGGACTTTTATCATTTATATATTTAAGTAATCAAATTACAAAATGATAAAATGCAATTTCCATTGATAAATAGTTAATTTGTACAAAAACCACAATGTCTTTTACAAATAGTGACGTTATGGGTCATAATTGTCTAACAATCTCCCACTTGGCCTATAGCCAGTCACTCAAGCATCTAATACCTGAACTATGTACATGTCGCTCAAACTTTTGCTGAGGAATAGCTTTCGTCAGCAGATCTGCAATGTTATCCTCTGATGCGACCTTCTCGATCTTCACATCGCCACGATGTATGATCTCACGAATCAGATGGAAACGTCAAAGAACATGCTTGGATCATTGATGAGACCGCGGTTCCTTAGCCTGCGCTATAGGCCCCGTTATTGTCACAATACAATGGAATGGGCTAAGCAGCTAACGGGACTACTTCTAATCCAATTAGGAATTTACGGATCCAAACTGCCTCTTTTGCTGCTTCAGCTGCAGCAAAATACTCTGCTTCTGTTGTTGAATCGACAACAGTCTCTTGCTTGGAAGATTTCCAACTTACTGCTCCGTTATTCAAACAAAATATGTACCCGGATTGCGACTTACAGTCGTCTTTATCGGTTTGGAAACTTGCATCGGTATACCCAGTTACCTCAAGTTCTCCATCTCCATAGATTAAGAAAGTATCCTTAGTTCGTCTAAGATACTTTAGGATATTCTTAACCGTCATCCAGTGACCATCACCTAGATAGACCTAATAGCGACTACACATGCTCAAAGCATACGAGACATTAGGTCGCGTACATATCATGGCATACATGATCGATCCGACTACCGAGGCGAACGGTATCCGACTCATGTTGTCTCTCTTATCTTGAGTTTTATAACACATGTCCTTAGATAACGTGACGCCATGTGACACTGGCAACAGTCCCCTCTTGGACTGATCCATGTTGAATCTCTTCAACACTTTGTCAATGTACGTGCTCTGGGAGAGTCCAAGCAGCTTTCTAGATCTATCCCGGTAAATTTTTATTCCTAGAATAAAAGCTACTTCTCACAGATCCTTCATGGAGAATTTTAATGAAAGCCAATCTTTCACCGATTTAACATGGGAATGTCATTGCCAATAAGTAATGCATCATCAACGTAAAGGACAATGAATATTAGTGCGCTCCCACTAACCTTCTTATATACACAAGGATCATCCTCGTTTTGAACGAAATCATATTCTTTTATGATCTCATCAAAACGTTAGTTCGAAGAACGCGATGCTTGCTTCAATCCAAAAATGGATTGATTTAACTTACAAACCTTTTTGTAAGTCTTGGTACGAAAAAATTGTCAGGCTATTGCATATAAACATCCTCCAAAAGATTTCTGTTAAGGAAAGTAATTTTGACGTCCATCTGCCATATCTCGTAATCGAAATATGTAGCAATAGCAAGCATTATCTGAATGGATTTAATCATGGTAATGAGTGAAAAAGTTTCATCGTAATCGACACCATGTCATTGACGATACCTTTTCGCTACAAGCCTAGCTTTGTACGTTTGTACGTTTCCATCCATGTCAGTTTTCCTCTTGAAGACCCATTTGCAACCAATAGGCTTTACGCCTTCTGGTGCATCAACCAGTGTCCAAACTTGGTTGGTGTACATGGAATCCATTTCGGAATTCATGGCATCTTGCCATAAACCGGAGTCGATACCTTGTATCGCTTCCTCATACATAGTCGACCCATCTTCCTCAATAAGATTAATATCCACATGAGGTGAGATCAGAAACCCATACCTCTCAGGTTGTTTTCTGACTCTCTCCGACCTACGCGGTCTTGTGTATTAGAAGATTGTGGTACAGTTTCATCCTTGATGGACTGTTCATGTTCCGTTAAGGATTCTGTGCCAGGAACAGTATCACTCTGATTTTCATCGAGTTATACTTTCCTCCCACTTATCACTGTATTTAGGAATTCCTTCTCAAGGAAAACCGCATGTAGAGCAACAAATACTTTGTTCTCTTGTGGGTGATAGAAGTAATATCCTTTGGTTTCCCTAGGATATCCTACAAATAGGCATTTATCCGATTTGGGTTCAAGTTTGGTACCTTCCAAACGTTTGCCGTATGCCCAGCAACCCCAAATCTTCAGGAATGAGAAACCCGGTTTCTTTCCTGTCAATATTTCATACGGAGTCTGTTGAACAGACTTTGACGGAACCTTATTCAAAATAAGTATTGCACTGTTCAATGCATATCCCCAGAAGGAAATATGTAGCTCTGTGTGACTCATCATAGACCTTACCATGTCTAACAAAGTTCGGTTTCTCCGTTCGGACACACCGTTTAATTGTGGTGTTCCGGGAGGAGTCCACTGTGAAAGAATACCATATTCTTTCAAGTAATCAAGAAACTTATTGCTCAAGTATTCGCCACCACGGTCTGACCGTAATGTCTTAATACTTTTACCGGTCTGTTTTTCTACTTCGTGTCGAAACTCTTTGAATTTCTCAAAGGTTTCCGACTTGTGTCTCATAAGATACACATAACCATAACACGATGCATCATCCGTAAAGGTTACGAAGTATTCATATCCACCTCTAGCCTGGCTAGACATGGGCCCACAGACGTCACTATGAACAAGGGCTAACAGTTCGGTGGCACGTGCACCTTTACCGCTAAAAGGGGATTTAGGCATCTTTCCTAATAAACAAATTCTCAGACGTCATATGAATTTGGATAAAATCCGTCCAAGTACTCACTCTTCGAAAGTTTGGATATACGTGTCTTGTTTATGTGTCCTAGACGACAATGCCACATGTAAGTTTCATCTTTGTTACTTACTTTAAGCCTTTTATTTGTTACATTATATGTTTGAGATTGATTCATATTCAAAATATAAAGACCATTATTTACATCAGCAGTGCAAATTTCCATATCATTTTTATACATAAAACACCCAGTGTTTCTAAATACAAAAGTGTACCCGCATTGGGCTAACATAGATACAGAAATAATATTTTCTAGTCAAACTAGGTACATAATAACAGTCTGATAGTTTAAGTACATGCCCCGAGGGCAGTTCCAAAACAAAATTACCAATAGCCAAAACGGCGACCAATGTCCCATTTCCAACGCGGAGGTCAATCTCTCATGAGGTCAGTCTCCTGCTAATCTGCAGATCATGGACATCAGTACATATATGAGATCCACAACCAGAATCAAAAATCCAATTTTTAAAACTAGTAGTAGACATGTTTATTTCTATAGCAAACATACATGAAGCCGGTGCCTTGCCCTCTTTGATTTCCTTCATGTGTACCTTGTACTCGCGGCAGTCACGCTTCAAGTGACCCTGCTTGCCGCACTAGACACATACATCTTGGGATTTGTCCTTAGGTTTCCCAGAACCCTTTGACGATTTGGCCTTGCCCTTCTTCTTATGATTCTTCTTCTTGACACCTCTAGTCACCTTGGGCCAAGCCCTTGGAGTCTGAGATGTTAAATCAAAGTGCGCCTTGCGCTTCTTGCCCTTTAGAAGCTCTTTTTCTGCTTCGCGCAGAGTGGACATCAACTCTCCAAGAGTTTGGTCTTGGTTCAACATATTGTAGTTCATGATGAACCCAATCAGCCTCAAAGACGATGCCCATCTGTTCGAGCTGCTCAATGTCAGCAATCATTTGTGAAACATAGTGCTCAACAGACATACCCTCTGACATGCGAGCGTGGAAGAGCTTCTTCTGCAACTCATATCTTTACGATCTAAGATTAGATCGGTGAAGATCATGCAACTTCGCCATCATCTCATAGGGATCCAATCCCTTGTTTTGATGACGGAATTATGGAGTCATTGCAGCAAGAATTACCGATTGAGTAGTCATGTTGTCATCGCTATGAGTCTTCCAAAGCTCTAGCTCAAGCAACTGATCAGGTCGGGGCTTAGGCCCAAGAGGTCTCTCTATAGTGTAGAGCAACTTCTCGGATCCTAGAATAATTCTGAGATTCATATCCCAGTCTTGAAAGTTTATGCCATTAAAGACATTATCGCCCATGACAATATCCCTAATGTTTAACTTTCATGTCATCTTAACCGCAATAGTCAAACTATTCGATTAACGATGTATGGGTACAGTCTAACTGTTGCAAGAAATAATAATAATAATATATTAGTCCAACTAATAAAATAATTGACGAAATAATTTGAAAGCGCGTAAAGCTAAGTATTTGAACGAAATTGCAAATTCAATAATATCCTCCCACTATTTTTCGGCGAGCCTCTAACCCTCTGTTGAGTACTCGGGAAACCTAGTTTCCTAGTGGGCTAGGTTCCCGTTAAATAACACACAACCTTGACTTTGGCCAACAAGTTGTATGATATTTAACTAGGTAGATCTCTAAGATCAATTGGATCTCATCCAATTCCTAGATCCGGTAGGTGGACCTCCAAGTCTAAAACATATATACAATATATATGCCAATATATCCAATATATTTTCCTAACCTTTTTCCTCTGAATCAACTAAGCCTTCGCTTTGGCACAACAAGCTTAATGATTCCAGTTAAGCGGAATCCATTGACTTTGGAAAGCTTCGTAATCGATTTCGATGGACAAGAAGTGATCTTGACTTTGGCCAACAAATCACAACTTGGACAAGACATATGATATGGAACAAAGCCTTCATGATTCAAACACATCCGTGATTGACAAAGGTCTTGACTTTGGCCAACAAACCAGTGCCAATCTTGGATCTTGAGTAAGAATCACTCAATGGAAGGAAAACTCTTAATATTTATTGAGGGTTTTTTTTTTCCGTAAATTGGCAACCAATTTATTATCTTTGTTAGGTCTCATCATACAACCTTAAGCATGCATTCTAAAAGCATAATAAGGCGCGAAAATAAATTAATAATGATATGCGGATGGATATCTCACAGATTTTTCCTAGAACAAATCACTTCATTTCCTCTCCTCTGCTAGCACTGTTCTTACTTCTACCCAATTACATAATACAATTAAAGAAACATCATTAACATTGAAGGGAATTAGGTGAGAAGAAAATTACAAAGAATCGAGAGATAAGGCTGGACACACATGTCCAATTTAATAAATTCTAAATTTACAACAATTTCCAAAATTGCCATTTCCCTTCTAATATTCATCTGATATACATTATTCATTCAACACATCCATGTATTCACATAAATCATGTTATTCAATCAATCTAATCCAATTAATTAATCTTTGAATAATGTTATCATCCAATGTTCAAACAACAATTTGATTTGCGCGAGTCCAACTCGTTTGAGAATAAATACTCGAAGTACGAATTCTTGAATTATATCGAACTACAATTTAAATCTAATTTAATTCGTATTCAATATTAATTTTATATTTAATTCCAAATCAAATAACTACACTTTTAATGCACCTTTACAACTTAGATTCCAAATCTAATCTAAATGGGTCTCAAAGCCCAATTAACATCCAATGTCATTTAATTAAAGTCCAATGGGCTTTCAATTAATTTCTTAAACATGGACTTTGGTCAATATGGGTCAAACCCAAATACCAAAGCTCAATCAAGGAATCACCATATTTGCCAAGAAACCAATTTCGGCCCAATTAAACATTAAAAGGCTCATTAGTTATATTTGGACTTAATGGAATGGTTTAGGCCCAATTTGGATCCAATCCAATTGACCTAAACCAACTTGGCCCAACCAAGCCCATTGGGCCCAATTACAACATTACAAGCCCAATTCTAAATTAAGCCCAATTAATCAAATTCTAAAATTCCAAATTTCATAATTTAATTAATTAAAGTGTATTGCATTAATTAATTATCTAAATTAAAATTTCCAAAAAACAATTTAATAATTAATCATGCTTTAATTTTTTCAACACATGTCCAACATTATTGAAAAAAAAATCATCTCATTTCATGCTTCTCAAGGTCACGGCAATGTAGGGTTTTTTATATTCGATTCCGATTTCAATCTGATTGAATCTCAAATCAATATATCCATGTCTTTCAACTCATCCAATGATCAAAAAACAAAAATACCATGACTTAAGGTCTATATCACATTCGGCCAACATGCAAAAATTGGGGAAAATTAATCCAATTAAATTTTCTTCAAATTGATCATGCATAACTCAAAGTTATCAACATACAAGCATACTTAAACAAACAATTTGATTAAAACATGCTCAAATCAAATTTACCCAAATTTTAGTATATAAACCCTAATCAAATTTCATGCTCAAATTAGGCTCAATGATACCATTGTTGGGTTTCTAAGTTGTCCTAATATCATTTCAAGCAATGAAATCAAGTGAATACACAAAGAAGAATAGCATAATTAAACTTACTTTGGTCGGATTTTGGAGGTGTTGAATACAAAACTTTTTACCTTTGAGAAGTCTCCAAGCTTCCTCTTTGAATGTTGAATCCAAGCTCCAAATTAATCGTTATCTCTCTTCAAATAGTATTTTATCCTAGATAAAATGTCTCCGTAATTAATCTCAGATTAATTATGTTCGAATCATACGTCATCGGTGAATCTTCGGGAAGCGACCCAATAGATCTCTGGATATGTTGGCAGTAAATTCGGTCGTTGGACTATCCAAACACGTACGTGCCTCGTACTATTTTTTACGATTTACGAGACATGGTTGGCTTCTAGCAAAGTGTCGTGCCTACCCAATCCTCCAGAAATATTCTTTATGGAATATATAATCTTTGTCAGGCATAGTATACGTAGTATTACGTATTACGATCCAGTATCGGATGTCACATGCAAGGCCTGGGGCTGGAATAGTGTCTGCCTCATACGAAGCATATATCGGATCACAAGCAACTAGTCTCCTTAATCAGATAATCATGACCATGTCATATTATCCCGATGGTTGCAACCAATTAAAGTACCAGTTCTGTATCCATGCGTGATCATCATCTCCATATGACTGAAGTGATACTTTCAGCTTGACATCACACCCAATACACTACGATTCTCAATAAACCCAGAAGAGGCGTACACAGAACTTGTTAAAGTCTTAGACGACCAAAACCAAAGCGTATTGATTGTCGCAAGTACTAGCGATGCAAGTCTTAGGTTAAGACCAAATACACCTACCCTGATGCGGATTCCCATAGACATATAGTCATACTACCAATAGGATTCCGTGGGGTCTATCCAGAGCGAAGTTGTTTCCGTACCATCGGTAAACACAACCTCTTATCACACTTGCATAAGTATCCAATACTTCAATATATGAGAACTATGTTGTTACGCTTCCATAACACGCACAAGTGCAATACTAGTCTATTCCGCATTATCGATGTCCAGTCTCGATAATACTACGACTAGGGATATTTAATGATTAAAACGTTATGGATTGATACTGTCTCATATCATGCAATCCGGAACTAATCATAAGGACTTTTATCATTTATATATTTAAGTAATCAAAATACAAAATGATAAAATGCAATTTCCATTGATACATAGTTAATTTGTACAAAAACCACAATGTCTTTTACAAATAGTGACGCTATGGGTCATAATTGTCTAACACAAACATGCCACAAGACACTCCACAAAACACTCCACCAAACATGCAAGCATGTTTTGTGGAAGTTTGACAATTGTAAATTGTCATTTTCCATTTTTTTTTATAATGACTTTAGTAATTACACAAATTACATTGGCTTACTCGTTAATTTAGGTCTTGAAAACTTTGGAATTCAAAAATATTTAAAACTTTAAAATTGTAGATGTTTTAGTCTTCTTTCCTCTGCAACTTGAATCAGCTCAGTCGGATATCAGATGAAAACGTTATGGCCAAAATACCAAATTTGCGCAAAATTGGAATTTAGGACTGCACTTCGTGATGCGTACAGTAAATTTTCGTTTTTGCCTCTTTTTGCTCCAGATTTCATCGTTTTAGCCCCGAGTTGATTCCATTAAGTCTCAATGTTATTTTTATCTTCAAAATAAAAAAAAACACATCATAACGTTCATAAAACTCGAGAAACTATACAAAATATTAGGTTAAATGAGTGGGAAATAATGATATCATTACCACTCATCAGTGACTGGATGGAGAGTTTGTATGGACTACAGGAAATTGAACAAAGCAACACAGAAGGATCATTTCCCGCTACCATTCATTGACCAGATGCTAGACAGACTAGCGGGGCATGATTACTACTGCTTTCTAGATGGATACTTTGGGTACAATCAGATTATCATCGCCCCGGAAGATCAGGAGAAAACCATTTTCACATCCTTGTATGGTACTTTTTCTTTACACATGGTGCCATTTTGACTCTGTAATGCTCCTACCATGTTTCAACAATGCATAATGGCCATCTTTTCAGACATGATAAAACAAATAATGGAAGTCTTCATAGATGACTTCTCGGTGTTTGGAGACTCTTTCTGTTGGACAATTATGACCCATAGCATCACTATTTGTACAGAACATGGTGTTATTATACAAATTAACTATGTGACAAAGTAAATTGCTCTTTTATCATTTGTAATTAGATTACCGGGATAAATAAATGATAAAAGTCTATATGACTAGTTTCGGATTGATAAGATATGAGACAGTATCAATCCATGAAGGTTTAATCATTAAATATCCCTAGTCGAAGTATTATCGAGATTGGACATCGATAATGCGTAAAAGACTAGTATTACACTTGTGCGCGTTGTGGGAGCATAATGACATAGTTCTCATATATTTGGGTATAGGATACTCATGCAAGTGTAATAAGAGGTTGTGTTTACCGATGGTATGGCAACAGCTTCGCTCTGGATAGACCCCTCGGAATTTTATTGGTAGTATGACTATGTGTCTATGGAAGTCCAAATCAGGGTAGGTGTATTTGGTCTTAACTAAGACTTGCACCGCTAATACTTGCGACAATCAATATAATTTGGTTTTGGTCATCTAGGTCTTTAACAGGTTCTATGTACGCCTCTTCTGGGTATATTGAGAATCGTAGTGTATTGGGTGTGATGTCAAGACGGAAGTATCACTCCAGTCATAGTGGAGATAATGATCACGTAAGATACGAAACTGGTGCTCTTATGTACTGCAGTCATCGGGATAATATAACTAGGTCATGAATATCCGATTATAGAGACTAGTTACCAGAGATCCGATATGTGCTTCGTACGGGGCAGACACAATTCCAGCCCCAAGCCTTGCATGTGACATCCGATACGAGATCGTAATACGCAATACTACATATACTACGCCTGATATAGATCACATATTCCTTTAAAAATATTTCTGGAAAATTGGGTAGGCACGGTGCTTTGCTAAAAGCCAATCATGCCTTGTAAATCGGTAAAAGCGTAGTACTAGGTACGTACGTGTTCGGATAGTCCGACGATCAGATTTATTGCCAACATATCCAGGGATCTCATGGGTCGCTTCCCGAAGATTCACCGATGACGTATGACTCGCACTTTTTTAATCTGGGATTAATTATAAGAGAGAGAAAATTAATCTGGGATTAATTATAAGAGAGAGAAAATTAATCTGGGATTAATTACGGAGATATTTTATCTGGGATAAAATATCATTTAATTAGAGAGAACGATTAATTTGGAATTAATCGATAAAATAATATATTTGATAGATTATACGAAATTGGATTTCGACGCGGAATTAAAATTAGATTTTAATTCGGGCGAACGAGTTAATATAGAATTAATTCGTTAGCGACGTGAATAGTAATTTTGCTAGGCAAAATTATTTAATTTAATTTGATTTAATTACATCGCAACGGTAAATTCGTTAATTTGGAATTAGCGAACCCGAGCCCGGGAGTGTTTGCGGGCCCACTCGCATTTCGAATTCAAGTGCGGCCCACAAGTCACATCAAGCGTCAAATCATTAGTCACTTTGATTGATGTGATGTCTAGTCACTTTGAGTGATGTGATGTCTAGTCATTTTTTATGTGAATAGTGATGGTGGTGGTTGGAAGGCATTAATTGCCTTTTGGCTCCAAAACTTGGTTGACCTTTTTGAAATGCAAATACCAAATTTTTGGTATATGTTTATTATTGATTTTGGAAATTAATACTAAGACAAAACACACATGCCCTTCTCTCTCTACACACACGGTTTTGGAAACCTTTTTCCCTCCTCTCCCTCTCTCGACTTTGAGGCCAATTGTTTCTCCATTTCTTGGCAAGGCCGAGACATAGAAGAAGAACAAGGAAGATTTGTGGCAAATTTCCCTAATGCTAGCACATGAAGAGTCATCCTAAGGTGATAGGGAAACCTATTCATGAGCATGGAATCACATCACAAACCTTGGAGCTTGGAGCTTCCATGGAGGTGGTGACCGAATTCTCAAGGAGCACAAAATAACCCACTGTCGAGAGCTTCTAGGAGCAGCAAAAGGATTTTATGTTCATCGCATCGCATAACCGATCAATGTAAGTATGATTCCGCCATATTTATTTTGAGTATTCACACATGTTTCATTGCTTGAAATCGATCTTGGGACAAAACGGATAAGTGCCTAATTATGGGTTATCCTAGGGAAACCAAAGTATAGTACTTATACAACTTACAAGAGAACAATGTAATTGTTGCTCGCCATGCGGATTTCCTAAGAGGAATACCAATATGCAGTCGTAAGTGGGAGGAAAGTAAAACTTGATGAAAATCGGAGCAATACTGTTCCAAGCACCGAATCCCATTGGAACACTAATAGTTCATCAAGGATGAAACTATACCATAATATTCGAATACACAAGAACCGCGTAAGTCGAAGAGAGTCAGAAAATAACCTGAGAGGTATGGGTTTCTGATCTCACCTCATAAAGATGTCGATCTTATTGAGGAAGACGAACCGACTACGTATGAGGAAGTGATACAAGGTATCGACTCCTTATTATGGAAAAGTGCTATGATGTTTGAAATGGATTCCATGTATACCAACCAAGTTTTGACACTGGTTGATGTATCGGAAGGCATTGTGCCTATTGGTACTATATGGGTCTTCAAGGAAGACATACATGGATGGCAACATACCAACGTACAAAGCTAGGCTTGTAGGGAAAAGGTATCGTTATCAACATTGTGTTGATTACGACGCAATCTTTTACTCGTTGCCATGGTTAAATCCATTTGGATAATGATTGCTGATGTTGCATGTTTCATTTATGAAATATGACAGCTGAACGTCAAAATCGCTTTCCATAAACGGAAACCTTTTGGAGGATGTTTACAACATCCTGAATATTTTGTCGTACCTAAATGACCAAACAAGGTTTGCAGGTTATTCGATCTATTTATGGATTGAAGCAAGCATTGCGTTCTTGGAATTATTGTTTTGATGTAATCATAATGGTATATGATTTAATTCAAAATGAAAATGATTCTTGTGTATATAAGGAGGTTAATGGGAGCGCACTGACAATGAATGTCCTATATAATGATGATATATCATTTCTTGGAAATGACATTCCTATAAAACAATCGGTGAAAGCTTGGCTTTCATGAAAATTCTCCGTAGAATTCTTGGGAGAAACAACCTTTATTCTAGGAATAAAGATCTACTGGGATAGATTTAAAGTTGTTGGTACTCTCCGAGAACTCGTACATTGAAATAAATGTACGCGACCTGGTGTCTCATATGCTTTGAGCATAGGGAGTCACAATCAAGCCAATCCAAGTGATAGTCTTTGGATTGATGTTAAGAACATCCTTAAGCATCTTAGATGAACTAAGGATGTTGTCTTATACTATGGAGATGGAGAACTTGAAGTGATTGGGTTCACTGCTGCAAGTTTCCTAACCGATAATAACGACTATAAGTCACAATAACAGTACTATAAAGTTTGAATAACGGAACAGTGAGCTGGAAATCTTCCAAGCAAGATACTGTTACTGAATAAACAATAAAAGCGGAATATTGCTGCAGCTGAGGCAGCAATAGAAGCCATTTGGGTCGATAATAATCCTAATTAGATTAGGAGTAGTTCTGTTAGCAGCTGAGCTAGGCTACAGCACAGGCTAAAGAATTAAATGTCTCATCAACGATCTAAATATATACTTCAATTATTCATCTGATTCGTTCGGATCATACATCGTGGCGATGTGATGATCGAATAAATCACATTAGATGATAACCCTGCAAATCCGCTGACGAAAGCTTTTCATCAGCAGAAGTTTGAGCGACCCGCACATAGTTCAAGTGTAAGACACTTGAGTGATGGCTATAGGCCAGGTGGGAGATTGTTGGACAATTATGACCGATAGCATCACTATTTGTACAGAACATGGTGTTGTTGTACAAATTAACTATATGACAAAGGAAATTGCTCTTTTATCATTTGTAATTAGATTACCGGGATAAATAAATGATAAAATTCCATATGATTAGTTCTGGATTGATAAGATATGAGATAGTATCAATCCATGAAGGTTTAATCAATAAATATCCCTAGTCGGAGTATTATCGAGATTGGACATCGATAATGCATAAGAGACTAGTATTACACTTGTGCGCATTGTGGGAGCATAACAACATAGTTCTCATATATTTGGGTATATGATACTCATGCAAGTGTAATAGGAGGTTGTGTTTACCGATGGTACGGAAATAGCTTCGCTCTGGATAGACCCCTCGGAATTCCATTGGTAGTATGACTATGTGTCTATGGAAGTCTGAATCATGGTAGGTGTATTTGGTCTTAACCTGAGACTTGCACCGCTAATACTTGCGACAATCAATATACTTTGGTTTTGGTCGTCCAGGGCTTTAACAGGTTCTGTGTATGCCTCTTTTGGGTATATTGAGAATCGTAGTGTATTGGGTGTGATGTCAAGACGGAAGTATCACTCTAGTCATAGTGGAGATGATGATCACGTAGGATACGGAACTGGTGCTCTTATGTACTGTAGTCATCGGGATAATATGACTGGTCATTTTATCCGATTATAGAGACTAGTTACCAGAGATCTGATATGTGCTTCGTACGGGGCAGACACAATTCCAGCCCCAGGCCTTGCACGTGACATCCGATACTGGATCGTAATACGCAATACTACGTATACTACGCCTGATATAGACCACATATTCCTTTAAGAATATTTCTGTAGAATTGGGTAGGCACGGTGCTTTGCTAGAAGCCAACCATGTCTTGTAAATCGGTAAAAGCGTAGTACTAGGTACGTACTTGTTCGGATAGTCCGACGACCGGATTTACTGCCAACATATCCGGGGATGTCATGGGTCGCTTCCCGAAGATTCACCGATGACGTATGACTCGTACTTTATTAATCCGAGATTAATTGTGAGAGAGAGAAAATTAATCTAGGATTAATTACGGAGATATTTTATCTGGGATAAAATATCAATTAAAGAGAGAGAACGATTAATTTGGACTTAATTGATAAAATAATATATTCGATATATTATACGGAATTGGATTTCGACGCGGAATTAAAATTAAATTTTAATTCGGGTGAACGAGTTAATTTAGAATTAATTCGTTAGCGACGTGAATAGTAATTTTGCTAGGCAAAATTATTTAATTTAATTTGATTTAATTACGTCGCAACGGTAAATTCGTTAATTTGGAATTAGCGAACCCGAGCCCGGGAGTGTTTGCGAGCCCACTCGCATTTCGAATTCATGTGCGGCCCACAAGTCACATCAAGCGTCAAATCATTAGTCACTTTGATTGATGTGATGTCTAGTCACTTTGAGTGATGTGATGTCTAGTCACTTTTGATGTGAATAGTGATGGTGGTGGTTGGAAGGCATTAATGCCTTTTGGCTCCAAAAATTGGTTGCCCTTTTTGAAAGGCAAATACAAAATTGTTGGTATATGTTTATTATTGATTTTGGAAATCAATACTAAGACACAACACACTTGCCCTTCTCTCTCTACACACACGGTTTTGGAAACCTTTTTTCTCTCCTCTCCCTCTCTCGACTTTGAGGCCAATTTTTTCTCCATTTCTTGGCAAGGCCAAGACATAGAAGAAGAACAAGGAAGATTTGTGGCAAATTTCCCTAATGCTAGCACATGAAGAGTCATCCTAAGGTGATAGGGAAACCTATTCATGAGCATGGAATCATAGCACAAAGCTTGGAGCTTGGAGCTTCTATGGAGGTGGTGACCGAATTCTCAATGAGCACAAAACAGCGCACTGCCGAGAGCTTCTAGGAGCAGCAAAAAGGATTTTATGTTCGTCGTATCGCATAATCGATCAATGTAAGTATGATTCCGCCATATTTATTTTGAGTATTCACACATGTTTCATTGCTTGAAATCGATCTTGGGACTAATCTAGAAACCCAACAATGGTATCTTGAGCCATTTTGAGCATGAAATTGAAATTATGGTAAAATTGGGTAAAATTGATTTGAGCATGTTTGACTGAAATTGATTGTTTGGATATGCTTAAATTATGATAACATAGTGTTATGCATGATCAATTTGATGAAAATTAGATTGAATCAAATTTTCCCCAAATTATTAGCTTGGCCGAATACTTGGATGTTGCCCTAAGTCATGGTGATTTTTGATTTTGATCATTGGATGAGTTGAAATCATTGGATAATGTTGATTTAGGATTTAATTTAAAACTGAATCGAACAAAGAAATCCCCAAATTGCCGTGAGTAGTAGCATGTAAAATGATTGATTTTTGATTCAATTGTGTTGGACATAAGTTGATGATGATAAGCATAATTAATTGAGTAAATTAGTGTTTTGGAAATGTTAATTTGGTTAATTAATTATGGCTATACACTTTGGTTAATTAAATTATGAAATTTGGAATTTTGGTAATTTAATTAATTGGGCCAAATTTGGAATTGGGCTTGTAAAGTTGAAATTGGGCTTAATGGGCTTGGTTGGGCCAAGTTTGGTTTAGGCTAATTGGTTGGATCTAATTGGGCCCAAAACCATATCCATAAAGTCCAAAAAAAAAAATTGACCTTTAATTTTAATTGGGCCTAATGGGCCTAAATTGGTTTATTGGCAAATAAGGGTGATTCCGTAAATGGGCTTTGGTATTTGGGTTTGACCCATATTGACCAAAAGTTCATGCCTTATGAAATTAATTAAAAGCCCATTGGACTTTAAATTAAATTAACATTGGATGTTAATAGGGCTTTGAGACCCGTAACGATTATATTTAGAATCTAAGTCGTAAAGGCACATTAAAAGGTGTAATATTTAATTTGGAATTAAATATAGAATTAGTATTGAATACAAATTAAATTGGATTTAATATTGTAGTTTAATATAATTCGAGAATTCGTACTTTCAGTACTTATTCTTAAAACAAGTTGGACTCGCGCAAAATCAAATCGTTGTTTGAACATTGGATGGTCATTAATTTCATATTAATTAATTGGATTAGATTGATTGATAACATGCTTTGTGTGAATACATGGATGCGATGTATGAATAATGTATATCGGATGGATATTAGATGGGTGAGGGCAATTTTGGAAATGTTGTAATAAATTTAGAATTTATTAATTGGACCTGCGTGTCCAGCCTAGTACCTCTTGACTCTTTGTATTTCTCTTCTCACCTATTCCCCTCAATGTAAATGAGGTTTCTTTAGAAGTGTTATGTAATCGGGTAGAATTAATACTTGTGCTAGCGGGAGAGAAGAAATGGAGAGATTTGTTCTAGGAACAATGTGTTTAAGTATCCATCCGCATATCATTATTATTTTATTTATACACGCCTTATTATGCTTTTAGAATGCATGCTTAAGGGTGTATGATGATGAGACCTTAACAAAGATAATTAATTGGTTGCCAATTACGCGAAAAAACCCTCACAAAACATTAAGCGTTTTTCCATCCATTGAGTGATTCTTACTCAAGATCCAAGACTGGTACTGGTTTATTGGCCAAAGTCAAGACCTTTGTCCATCGCGGATGTGTTTGAATCATGAAGGCTTTGTTCCATATCGGTGTCTTGTCCAAGTTGTGATTTCTTGGCCTAGTCAAGATCACTTATTGTCCATCAACATCGATTACGAAGCTTTCCATAGTCAATGGGTCACGCTTAACTGGGAACACTAAGTTTGTTATGCCAAAGCCAAGGCTTAGTTGATTCAGAGGAAAAAGGTTAGGGAATATATTGGATATATTGGCATATATAAAATATATGTTTCGGACTTGGACGTCAACCTACTGGATCTACGAATTGGATGGGATCCAATTGATCTTAGAGATATACCTAGTTAACTATCATACAATTTGTTGGCCAAAGTCAAGATTGTGTGTTATTTAACGGGATCCTAGCCCACTAGGAAATAAGGTTTCCCGAGTACTCCACATAGAGTTAGAGGCTCGCCGAAAAATAGTGGGAGGCAAGTATTAAATTTGCAATATTCGTTTAGTTACTTGCCAATACGTGCTCATTTTAATTTTTCGTCAAATAAATTAATATATTAGTTGGACTAATATTTAATGTTGTTTTAATTAAAATGTTGGAATGTATTCAAACTACTTCAATTAATAGTTGATTTTATAATTGGATTATAGTAATCAATATAATTGAATTTAACCAATTAAATTATAGTTGATTATATAGTTAGGCTATTGTAATCATTATAATAAATAGTACCTAAAATCGTTGATTGGATAGTTGGACTATAGCAATCAAGATAACTGAAAGATTAACGTTTAGAACATAATCCTGGGTGAAAATGTATTTAAACGGCTTTAATTTTCAAATTGGGAATAAAACCTTAGGATAGTCCTGGAAATTGAGAAGTTATTCTATTTGATAGAACAACCTCTTGAGCCTAAGCCCGGAGTTGAGCAAATAGTAGAGCATGATCTTTGGAAGATTCATGTGATGATAACTTTAGTGCTTAATCCATTATGCTTGCTGCAAAGACTCCTTAATTTCTTAATCATAACTAAGGATTAGATCCTTATAGTATGATAATGAAATTGAAGGATCTTCATAGATCTATCCTTATATCTTAGAAGTACTAAATTGCAACAGTAAACTCTTGGAGAGTTAATGGCTATGCTCAAGGAGACAAAGCCAAAGTTTGCAATAAGGCAAGAAGCGCAAGGTGCATCTTACTTCGACATTCCAGAAGACCAAGGATAGGCCGGAGGCTTATAGGTGTGGAAAATGGGCAAAGGTAAAATCATTATAATCTTCGGGGAAGACAAAGGACATATCCCAAAATGTCTGCCTAAACTGTGGCAAACGGGGTCCCTGAAGCGTGATTGTCGTATGGACAAGGATGACATGAAGGAATTGAAGACGGGCAAGGCTCTGACTTCAAGTATATTTGTCATCAATATGTTCACTACTAGTATTAAAATTGGATTTTAGATACTAAGTGTGGTACATAAATATGCACTGGTGTGCAGAATCTGCTGGTTAGCATGATACTGACTTCAGGTGAGATTTATCTGCGGATTGGAAATGGGACGATAGTCGCTGTTTTAACCGTAGAGACCTAAGTTTAGGAACTACCCTTCGGGTGTGTACTTAAATTAGAAACTGTTAAAATGTAACTAGTTTGACTAGAAACATTATCTCTATATCAGGGTTTAACCCGTTGCGGGTATACCTTTATATTCTAGAACACTAAAGTGTTTTATTTTATAAAGATGATATTGAGATAAACACATTAGATGTGAATAACAGTATTTATATTTAGAATATAAATAAATCTCGAACATATAACATGACAAACAAATAGCTCAAACTGATTTAATTAGTTGAGACTTATAAGTGGAATTGTTGTCTGGGACACAATTAACAAGACTCGTATATCCACACTTTCGAAGAGTGGGTACTAGGACTGATTTGATTCTATTCAAATAATGTCTATGAATCTAGTTTATTGGGCAAAGTGCCTAAAACACTTCTTACTTGGTAAAAGTGCAAGTGCCACCGATCTGTTAGCCCTCGTTCATAGTGACGTAAGTGGGCCCATATCTAGCTAGGCTAGAGGTGGATATGAAAACTTCGTAATCTTTACGGATGTGGCATCATGTTATGGTTATGTGTTTCTCTTGAAACACGGATCGGAAACTTTTGATAAATTGAAAGAGTTTCGACACGAAGTAGACAAATAGATCGGCTAAAGTATTAAAACCGTCACGGTTAGACCATGACGAAAATACTTAAGCAATAAGTTTCTCAAATACTTGAAAGAGTATAGCATTCTTTCAATGAGGACTCCTCCCGGAACACGTCAATTTGACGGTGTGTCCAATGAGAGAACCGAATTTTGTTGGACATGATAAGGTTAATCATGAGTCGCTCTGAGCTACCATTTCCTTCAAGGGATATGCATTAAACAGTGCAGAACTTATTTTGAATAAGGTTCCATGAAAATCTATTTGAAAGATTTCATATTAGATATGAACAGGAAAGAAATCGGGTTTTCTCAATCCTGAAGATTTGGGTATGGTGGGCATAAGTTTAGATGATATCAAACCAGAACCCAAATCGGATAAGTGCCTAATTGTGGGTTATCCTAGGGAAACCAAAGTATAGTACTTATACAACTCACAAGAGAACAATGTAATTGTTGCTCCCCATGCGGTTTTCCTAAGAGGAATACCAATATGCAGTGGTAAGTGGGAGGAAAGTAAAACTCTATGAAAATCGGAGTAATATTGTTCCCGGCACCGAATCCCATTGGAAAACTAATAGTTCATCAATGATGAAACTATATCATAATCTTTGAATACACAAGAACCGCGTAAGTCGGAGAGAGTCAGAAAATAACCTGAGAGGCATGGGTTTCTGATCTCACCTCATAAAGATTTCGATCTTATTGAGGAAGACGAACCGACTACGTATGAGGAAGTGATACAAGGTATCGACTCCTTATTATGGCAAAGTGTTATGATGTTTGAAATGGATTCCATGTATACCAACCAAGTTTGGACACTGGTTGATGTATCGGAAGGCATTGTGCCTATTGGTACTATATGGGTCTTCAAGGAAGACATACATGGATGGCAACATACCAACATACAAAGTTAGGCTTCTAGCGAAAAGGTATCGTTATCAACATTGTGTTGACTACAAAGAAACCTTTTACTCGTTGCCATGGTTAAATCCATTTGGATAACGCTTGCTGATGTTACATGTTTCATTTATGAAATATGACAGCTGAACGTCAAAATCGCTTTCCTTAAACAGAAACCTTTTGGAGGATGTTTACAACATCCTGACGATTTTGTCGTACCTAAACGAGCAAACAAGGTTTGCAGGTTATTCGATCCATTTATGGATTGAAGCAAGCATTGCGTTCTTGGAAATATCGTTTTGATGTAATCATAATGGTATATGATTTAATTCAAAACGAAAATGATTCTTGTGTATATAAGGAGGTTAGTGGGAGGGCACTGACAATGAATGTCCTATATAATGATGATATATCATTTCTTGGAAATGACATTCCCATAAAACAATCGGTGAAAGCTTGGCTTTCATGAAAATTCTCCGTAGAATTCTTGGGCGAAACAACCTTTATTCTAGGAATAAAGATCTACTGGGATAGATTTAAAGTTGTTGGTACTCTGCGAGAACTCGTACATTGAAATAATTGTACGCGACCTGGTGTCTCATATGCTTTGAGCATATGGAGTCACAATCAAGCCAATCCAAGTGATAGTCACTGGATTGATGTTAAGAACATCCTTGAGTATCTTAGATGAACTAAGGATGTTGTCTTATAACTTGAAGTGACTGGGTTCACTGCTGCAAGTTTCCTAACCCATAATAACGACTGTAAGTCGCAATAACAGTACTATAAAGTTTGAATAACAGAAAAATGAACTGGAAATCTTCCAAGCAAGATACTGTTACCGAATAAACAACAAAAGCGGAATATTGCTGCAGCTGAGGCAACAATAGAAGCCTTTTGGGTCGATAATAATCCTAATTAGATTAGGAGTAGTTATATTAGCAGCTGAGCTAGGCTACAGCACAGGCTAAAGAATTAAAGGTCTCATCAATGATCCAAATATATACTTCAATTATTCATCTGATTCGTTCGGATCATACATCGTGGCGATGTGATGATCGAATAAATCGCATCAGATGATAACCCTGCAAATCCGCTGACGAAAGCCTTTCCTCAGCAGAAGTTTGAGCGACCCGTACATAGTTCAAGTGTAAGACAATTGAGTGATTGGCTATAGGCCAAGTGGGAGATTGTTGGACAATTATGACCCATAGCATCATTATTTGTAAAAAACATGGTGTTGTTGTACAAATTAACTATGTGACAAAGGAAATTGCTCTTTTATCATTTGTAATTAGATTACCGGGATAAATAAATGATAAAGTCTATATGATTAGTTCCGGATTGATAAGATATGAGACAGTATCAATCCATGAAGGTTTAATCATTAAATATCCCTAGTCGGAGTATTATCGAGATTGGATATCGATAATGCATAAAAGACTAGTATTACACTTATGCGCGTTGTGGGAGCATAACGGCATAGTTCTCATATATTTGGGTATAGGATACTCATGCAAGTGTAATAGGAGGTTGTGTTTGTTGGGGTTGGTGCTTTGAGCGCCAAATCCCGGTTGTATTTCTTTATGAATACTTCTGTAAAACATTATTATTATGATTAATATATGCAGTTTCTATAATATAATGTATCTTTTTATATGGTAAAGACGTAATGACCTTAGAATGATTAGTCATGGTACTGTTGCAAAAGCGTCGCAACTGACATTGTGTAGTATCATGACGTTGTCATTCTCAGACAGTTCCACACTACTTGGTCAGTAAAGTAAACCCGTTGAGACCGGTACATGTCGTATACTGGAATATATGATTCCAATGGTTTCTCAATGATCCATTAGTCTTGGAGACTAGTATAGACGTGTGGGTGTTTATAGCGGATAAACACTGAACGACTCACCGAAGATTCTTAATGGATGGTACACCAACGTCAATAAGAATATTCTCGGTTTGAGTAGCACTTGTGATTCTTAGACTTGAGATGCCATTGTGGGCACATGAGACATCTTCTACACTTAGATGGCAGTCACGTCACCGATCTATTTAGATCAGACCTCCGTCTGTTCGTTGGGTGTAGATAGATCCTCAGGGTGTCCTATGTGTATCAAGATAGGATCTGTCAGTTCTGTGTACCAGAGCATAGGTAGTCCATATCATTAGCAATCAGATAAAACCATAGGCCCGTGATAAAGTTTAGAAGCTAGTTCTAAACATTCTTTTAGAGATTGCTAATAGAATAGTCGACTGGATAATCCCCAAAGAGATTTGACGTTTACATCTATATCTCTGGGATGTATCCATGTACCTATGACGGAGGAATTATACATTTGACATGACCTCGACCTATATGATTCAGCGAGTTTATCCGTGATCGTCATAATTTACGGGTGGATAAATTATGGACACGAAATTGGATTTCGTGACGGATATACCTGAATCTAGAGAGTCTCAATAATGAAATATACTTGTAGAGCACTAGAGAAACATTTATAAATAATATTGATTATTTATAAAGTCTTTTAAAGGTTAAACGCAAAATACATGTTAAAGGGACCCGATAGTCATTTCTTTAATTATTGTGTATTTACATTTAATGCTTGATTAATTTAAATACACATTAATTAATAGTCAAATTTAGATATTTGACTAATATCCTAAATGAATATATATATTTGATATTTAATGTAAATATTATATATATATTTAATATATTTGTATTTAATTAATTAATTAATTTTTTAATTTTTTAAATGATCAAATTAAATAAAATGTAAATATCTTAACATTTGGATATTTGGATTAAATGATTTAGTTGCCTTGTTGACTTAATTAAAATATCTGTTGGTTTCTATTATGGTCCCGGATCGATTATAAGCATGAAAAACATTGCGAATACATATCGACGAAGTTGCGGAATACTCACATCGATCGGTTGAGACGATTTGAAGACGAATGAAGCCAAAAACGCTCACTGGTTTGGCGCCACTGCTGTGCAGAATTCTTCACTGGTTTGGGCAGTTTCGGATCTCATTTTGAAGCTCCAAACTTCGTCGAATGGATCCCGCCTCATGGGTGAACCTCCCTAACACCTTCGCAATAGTCGCAAGTGTGCTAGCACTTAGATTTGTCCATGAAAAATCCACTCATTGCCTCCCCAAAGCTCACGCCTGTGAGCTGTGCAGAAGAGAGAGAAAACAGCCCTTTTTGGGCGTGAATGTGAGAGAGGGAGAGATGGAGAGAAATGTGTAAAAATTAGTTAGTAAAGCATTCCAAATGCCTTATATATTTTTCAAAAAATACATTAAACAATTACCAAAAATTCATTAAAGAATTAAAATGGTAAAAGTCTTACCAACTAACACTATTTCATCTATTTCCATCTACTATTCAATGTCACTTTATCAAAGTGACATGTTGAGTGTCTATCACTCAATCAATCACATCCATCAATCAATCAATCAATCACTCAAAGTGACTTTTGATTTGACGTTTGATGTGACGAGTGATTTGACGCTTGATGTGACTTGCGTTGCCGCACTCGAATTTGAAATACGAATGCGCTCGCAATCACACTCGGGCTCGGTTTCGCTAATTCCTAATTAGCGAGTTTTCCATCGCGTCGTAATTAAATGATTACGCCTAGCGAATTCACCATTCACGTCGCTAACGAATTAATTTCTAAATTAATTCGTTCGCCCGAATTAAAATCCAATTTCAATTCCGCGTCGAAATCTAATTTCGTTTAATATATCCAATATATTAATTTACCGATTAATTCCAAATTAATCATTCTCTCTCTTTTAGACGATATTTTATCCCAGATAAAATATCTCCGTAATTAATCCTAGATTAATTTTCTCTTTCTTCTATATAATCCCAGATTATTAATGAGTGCGAGTTATGCGTCATCGGTGCATTATCGGGAAGCGACCCATGAGATCCCCGGATAATTCGGCAGTAAATACGGTCGTCGGAATATCCGAATCACGTACGTACCAAGTACTACGTTCTACCGATTTACGAGACAAGATCGGCTTCTAGCAAAGCACGAAGTCTATCCAATTCTCCGGTCATATTCTCTAAGAATATTTAAGATCTATATCAAGCGTAGTATACCAAGTATCGTGTATATCGGCCCAGTATCTGATAGTCACGTGCTAGGGCTGGGGCTGGATAAGTGTCTGCCCCGTCCGAAGCACATATCGGATGTCTGGTAACTAGTCTCTATAATCGGATATACATGACCTTGTCATAATATCCCGATGGCCGGCCAGCACTTAAGAGCACTAATACCGTATCCTGCGTGACATCATCTCCACTATGACTGGAGTGATACTTCCGTCTTGACATCACACCCAACACTCTACGATTCTCAATATACCCAGCATTGGCGTACACAGAACCGGTTAGAGTCCTAGACGACCTCAACAAAAGTATACTGATTGTCGTAAGCATTAGCGGTGCAAGTCTCAGGTTAAGACCATACACACCTACCCTGATGTCGGACTCCCATAGACACATAGTCATAATACCAATGGGATTCCGAGGGGTCTATCCAGAGCGAAGCTGTTTCCCGTACCATCGGTGAAACACAACCTCCTATCGCACTTGCATGAGTATCCAATACCCAAATATATGAGAACTATACCGTTGTGCCCTCACAACGCGCACAAGTGCAATACTAGCCTATTCCGCATTATCGATGTCCAGTCTCGATAATACCCCGGCTAGGGATATTTAATGATTAATCCTTCGTGGACTGATACTGTCTCATATCATCTCAATCCAGGAACTAATCATAGGGACCTCTCTTCATTTATACATCTATGGTGATCTAATCACAAATGATGAGAGTGCAATTTCCTTGTCACATAGTTAATTTGTACAACAACACTATGATCTGTACAAAAATAGTGACGCTATGGGTCATGTTATCCAACAATCTCCCACTTGGCACATAGCCAGTCACTCAAGTGTCGAACACTGAATTATGTACGGTCGCTTAAATTGCTGAGAAAAGGTTTTCGTCAGCGGATTTCCATGATTATCGTCTGACGCGATTTATACGATCATCACATCGCCACGATGTATGATCCGAACGAATCAGATGATATAGAAGTATATATCTGGATCGTCGATGAGACCTTTAATTCTTTAGCCTTGTACTGACGCCTAGCTCAGCTGCTAACAGAACTATATCTAATCTAATTAGATTTATTATCGACCCAAATGGCTTCTATTGCTGCCTCAGCTGCAGCAATAATCCGCATTTGTTGTTTATTCAGCAACAATATCTTGCTCGGAAGATTTCCAGCTCATTGTCCCGTTATTCAAACTTTATAGTACCGCAGTATTTAACTGTTTGGAAACTTGCGGTAGTGATCCCAGTCACTTCAAGTTCTCCTTCTCCATAGTTTAAGACAACATCTTTAGTTCTCTAAGATACTAACAGATGTCCTTAACTTCAATCCAGTGACTATCACTTGGATTGACCCGATTGTGACTCCATATGCTCAAAGCGTATGAGACACCCTATCAAGTACATTTTAAATATACAATTTCCAGAGAGTGTTAACAACTCCAAATCTATCCCAGTAGATCTTTATTCCTTGAATAAAGGTTGTTACTCTCCAGAATTCTACGGAGAATTTCTATGAAAGCCAAGCTTTCACCAATTGTTTTATGGGAATTTCCTTGTCAGTGCGCTCCCACTAACCTCCTTATACAACAAGAATCATTTCGTTTTGAATCAAATCATTAACCATTATGATTATTTCAAAACGACAGTTCCAAGAACCTTATGCTTGCTTCAATCCAAACATGGATCGAATAACCCGCAAACCTTGTTTGTCGGTTATACAAAATCGTCAGGATGTTGTAAGCATCCTCCTATCGGTTTCCTTTTCAGGAAAGCGATTTTGATCATTAACTGACACATTTCATAAATGAAATATACAGTATCTATAAACATCTTCAAAATGGATTTACCATGGCAACAGGTAAAAGGTTGAACCGTAATCAACACAATGTTGATAACGATACCTTTCCGTCAAAAGCCTAGCTTTGTACGTTGGTATGTTGCCATCCATGTATGTCTTCCTAGAAGACGTTTATAGTACCAATAGGCACAATGCCTTGCGGTACAACAACTAGTATCCAAACATAGTTGTTATACATGGAATCCATTTCGGACTCATGGCACTTTGCCATAATAGGGACTCGATACCTTGTATCACTTCCTCGTACGTAGTCGGTTGGTATACCTCCGTAAGATTTACATCTTTAAGGGGTTACATCAGAAACCCATACCCCAGGTTGTTTCCTGATTCTCTCCGATCTACGCGGTTCTTGTGTATTCGAAGATTAATGGTACAGATTCATCATTGATGAACTGTTTGTGTTCCATTAAGGACTTCGTGCCTCGAATAGTATTACTCCGATTTTCATCGAGTATCACTATCCTCCCACTGACCACTGCATATCGGTGTTCCTCTTAGGAAAACCGCATGGTGAGCAACAATTATATTGTTCTCATGTGAGATATATAAGTATTATACTTATGGTTTTCCCAAGGATAACCTATAATTGGCACTTATCCAATTTGGGTTCTAGTTTGGTATCATCCAAACGTTATGCCCGGCATACCCAAATGATTAGGAATGAGAAACCCTGTTTCTTTCATGTTCATATCCTATATGATATCTGTCAAACAGATTTATATGGAACCTTATTCTAAATAAGTTTTGCACTGTTAATACATATCTTGTTGAAGGAAATGATAGCTCAGAGCGACTCGTGATAAACCTTATCATGTCCAACAAAATTCGGTTTTCGTTCGGACACACCGTCTAACTGACGTGTCTCGGGAGGAGTCCTCATCTGAAAGAATACTATACTCTTTCATGTATGTTTGAAACTTACTGCTTAAGTATTTTCCATTACGGTCTTACCGTGACGGTATAATACTATAGCCGATCTGTTTATCTACTTCGTGTCGAAACTCTAATAGTTTCCGATATGTGTTCTTCAAAAGAAACACATAACCATAACGTGATGCTACATCCGTTAAGGTCACGAAATATTCATGTTCACATCTAGCCTAGCTAGATATGGGCCCCACTAACTTCACCATGAATAGGGCTAACAGATCGGTGGCATTTTCACTATTACCAAGTAAATAGTGTTTTAGGTACTTTACCTAACAAACTAGATTCGTAGACTTTATTTGAATAGTCAAATCAGTCCTAGTACCCACTCTTCAAAAGTGCGGATATACGAATCTTGTTTAATTCTGTCCTAGACAACAATGCCACAAGTAAGTCTCTATTGATCAAATCAATTTGAGCTATTTATTTGTCATTTTATATGTTTTGAGATTTTAATTATATTCAAAATATAAATTCTGTTATTCACATCTAATGTGTTTATCTCAGTATCATCTTTATATAATGAAACACTTAGTGTTCTAGAATATAAAGGTTTATCCACAATGGATTAAACACTGATATAGAGATAATGTCTCTAGTCAAACTAGTTACATTATAACAGTTCCTAATTTAAGTACACACCCGAAGGGTAGTTCCTAAACTTAGGTATCTACGGTCGAAACAGCGACTTTCGTCCCGTTTCCGATTCGCAGAGCAATCTCAGCTTGAAGTCAGTATTCTGCTCAAAGCAGATTCTGAACATCAATACATATATTTTATGTACCACACTAAGTATTTAAAATCTAATTTCAATACTAGTAGTGAACATAACTTTTGACAAACATTTTTAAAGTAAGAGCATTGCCCTTTCTTTAATTCCTTCGTGTCTGCCATATCCAAATGGTAGTCACTTTGGGATATGTCAATTATCATTTTCAATATTTCAGGAACCTAGGCCAAGCCTTGGGTTTTTAGAATATCAAACGATGTGCACCTCGTGCTACATGCCCAATTGCAAACTTTGACTTTTCACCTCTAGAATAGTCAATTAATTCTCCAAGAATTATTTATTGCAATTTTAATACTTATTAAATCTAAAATTAGATTTACGATAGGTATATTAATTAAGCACTAAAGTCATCATCACATAAATCTTCCAAAGATTTTATGCTCTACTATTTGCTCATTATGGGCTTAAGGTATAATAAGTTATTTTATCAAATAAAGTAACCTATTATTATTCCCAATTTGAAAATTAAATCATTTAAATATTTTAATCCCAGATTATATTTTAAATATCCAACTTTTCAATTTTATCTTGATTACAATAGTCCAACTATTTAATCAACGATTAGTGGTACTATATATATTATAATGATTATAATAGTCCAACTATATAATCAAATATAATCCAAATTAATTAACCTCAATTACATTGATTACTATAATCCAATTATAAAATCAACTGTAAACTGAAATTAATTAATTCAAATATATTGATTAATATAATCCAATTATATATAATCAACTATAATACAGTCCAACTGTTTTATTAAAACAACATTAAATATTAGTCCAACTAATACTTTTAATATTTTGACGAGTGATATTTGTTTGAGCGCGTATGGGAGTAATTGAACGAATATTGCAAATTCAATTCTTGCCTCCCACTATTTTTCGTCGAGCCTCTAACCCTCTGTCGAGTACTCGGGAAACCGTGTTTCCTAGTGGGCTAGGATCCCGTTAAATATCACACAATCTTGACTTTGGCCAACAAATTGTATGATAATCAACTAGGTAGATCTCTAAGATCAATTGGATCTCATCCAACTCCTAGATCTGGTAGGTGGACATCCAAGTCCGAAACATATATCTTATATATGCCTATATATCCAATATATAGCCTAACCTTTTTCCTCTGAATCAACTAGGCCTTGGCTTTGGCACAACAAACCTGATGATCCCAGTCAAGCGCGGACCCATTGACCATGGAAGCTTCGTAATCAATGTCGATGGACAATAAGTGTGTTAGACATTATGTCCCATAGCGTCACTGTTTGTAAATGATATTGTATTATTGTACAAAATTAACTATGTGATAGTGAAATTGCCTTTTGCCGTTTTGTAATATTATTTACTTTGATTTATAAATGGCGAAAGTCCATATGATTAGTACCTGGACTGAGAATGATATGAGACAGTATCAGTCCCCGAAGGTTTAATCATTAAATATCCCTAGCCGTAGTATTATCGAGACTGGACATCGATAATGCGGAATAGACTAGTATTGCGCTTGTGCACGTTGTGAGGGCACAACGGCATAGTTCTCATATATTTAAGTATTGGATACTTATGCAAGTGCGATAGGAGGTGTGTTTTTACCGATGGTACGGAAAACAGCTTCGCTCTGGATAGACCCCGCGGAATCCCATTGGTAGTATGTCTGCGTGTCTATGGGAGGCCGCATCAGGGTAGGTGTATATGGTCTTAACCTGAGACTTACATCGCTAGTACTTGCGACAATCGGTAAACTTTGGTTTTGGTGGTTGGGAACCTTAACCGGTTCTGTGTACACCTCTTCTGGGTTTATCGAGAATCGTAGTATACTGGATGTGATGTCAAGATGGAAGTATCGCTTCAGACATATGGAGGTGATGATCACGCAGGACACAGAACTAGTACTCTATAAAAGGTTGCAACCGTCGGGACAATATGACTAGGTCAGGATTGTCCGATTTAAAGAGACTAGTTGCTTGATGTCCGATATAT